>CM031237.1:362350296-362572796 GCA_018340775.1 Taxus wallichiana var. yunnanensis
CTCTTGGTGTGAGATCTCCTAAAAACTCGCCCTTGGCATGAGATTGCCCAAAAAATCGCTCTTGGCATGAGATCACCCAAAAAACTCACTCTTCACAACATTTCAAGACACATTTCTATCCTTTTACACTCTTTTACATCAGTCACACTTTCTTTAACTACCACACTTTTACATACTTTACTCATATTTTTCATATACAAGACTTTGACTACTCTTTCTCTCTTCTTTTGTAGGTTTGTCCTTAATATGCAACAAGAAGTAGCCTACAACAACAAATACAAGCACAATAACAGGTACAACACAACGCATACGCTTCACCCCTAGGGTCAATTTCCTTTCCTAGTCTTCACGCTTCACTTTGCATCATTCTATGCTTCACTTGTCCACTCGACACGTTCTTCACCACACATTCTACATGATTATTAGGTACACATATTTTATCTAATTTATTAGATCGAGTATTCACTCAACAACATAAAGTGGGGAAAATGTAGACACAAAATCACACACTTGGGTAAATTTGTAGGTCCTAAAAGCATGATAGCATTTACATGATTCCTAAATAAGAAAAACTAGTGGTTGGAAACTATCTTTGTCCTCTTGTATTTATTTCTTGCTTTATCTTTGGTCTTGCACACCCTACAACTTAGTTTGAACTTTACTAATTTATTTTTATGGCTTCATACACCACCGCCCAACCAGGGACAAAAATGCCTCATCACTCCTATCCCCTATGAGTTCCTTGACCATTTCTCACCTTACTCACCCTTTTTGGGTCTCTTTTATCTTTTGTAATCTTTTTCACTTATGGGTTAGCCTTCCGTTTTCAATTGTAAAATTCAAACAAGGAAATCATATAAATACATATTATGCTTTCAAAATAGAGAACCAAATACTAAGCATTATTATCATCACCTAAGCTTACATTCAAAAGGCACCTAAAGCACTCCAAGGCATCCATATCTAACATCTATTCAAGCGATAAGGGATGCATCAACTTTGAATACACAATAGGAAGGGGAAGTTCATTTTATTCCATCCACACATTTTACTACATTTCTACATTCTAGCTACATCTCGCTATCAAGTGTAACTTGCACAAGGGCATCCTAGGGCACAATTTCTACACACACTCACAAGAAATACATGGAGTTTGAGATGTAGTGCAACATTTTGTCATAAGTTCACTCTCGGGGTGGCTATTTTGGGGTCATTCTGACTCCCCATTCTACATTTTTCTTTGTAGGTTTGATGTGGGTTATGGGATTGTGTGAGTGAACATCTCTTTTGTAGGTTACAGGTACCTTCGGTGATCATAGTATGAACAACATGCGACAAAAGAGAGCATCTAGGACACTCTTATGACACAACATAAACCAATCCTAAGCTTTTGCACAATCACCAATGCTTAAAAGCACGAGTCACTTTAGTGCACAATCACTATCCTTGTGCCTAAACACCCCTTTCTAGCTTGGGCACCCCTATCTAACATTACTCTCGAAGTTGCAGAATTTCCAGTGACCAATGACAATGTTGCTTACATCATGTTCATCACTTCTCCCTACTCGGATTAGTCCCGTAGATTCCATGACTACTGCTAAGTCATCCTCTCTTTATCTCTTGCTTAGGGTTTTATATTTTAAATCTTAGTTTTCTTGTGTCATTATTGTGCTTTATGATTTAGACATCGCTTACTCTAAAATATTTAGATTTAACTCAAATTAAATTAAATCAATATCTCATCCATATGGCAATGTTTTGGCCCAATTTTTCCTAATTAGATTTTTGAGACCAACATAATGGTGCAACTAAATTAAATATCCTTTATATGTATGGATACATGATATCAAGGTCAACAATTGTTACTTATAATTCCTACTAAAGGAAATTATATATAACATTCATTAAATGTGATAATTACAATATTTTAACCAATAATATATGTTAGTATTTTCCAATGACAAAGTTCAACATTAAAAGAAACATGAATACTCATTGAGAGCCTTATTCTGAATATTCTATTTATCATATCGAGAACTTTATAAGATCATAAATGAGAGTTGAATGATTATACTAAATCTTAGCCATGAAAAATTAAAAAATCACAATGATGATCGACACTTTTTCTTAGGGCAATTGTTAGTAAATGTAATAATATTAAAGTATATTTAAAACAATCCTTGTATAAAAATACTTCATGTTTAAGAAAAAATGCATTCCCTATTGTGTGCTTCAAACTTTTATGGTAATTACCACGAGAGATAATCAAATGAACATTGAATTTAATGTCAAGAATAAAAGTGAAGAACTTACACCATTACGATTGCCATTGTAGTTCAACACCTCTCAACATAACTAGTCACATACCAATAAAACAACTATTAAACACAATAATACATAACAATAAACTAATCTCATATCAATAATTAATAAGCACATAAAAATAGTTCAATATCATAATAATTACCTAGTCTTGTCGCATATTCATTTTCAATACTTTCAAGTATGTTCTTTTTCCTTTATCTATTAATTGCACTTCCTTCAACGAAATATGCTATATCATGGTATTGTTATGTTTTTCATCTTTATCATTTTTATAGTTAGATAACTTTTGAATTTAATTGTGTACGATTTTTTTTTAAATCAACATTTTTGAAACACACTTTATGATCCATCATCGAGATGAGAATTAGAGTGAGTGTAGGTTTTAAGCGTTATAATTCTATTTAAAGATGTGACCATAAAGAATAATGATTAAAAATTAGCAATTAACAAAAAGATAAATTTATTTAATAGTTTTACGAGCAATTGAATATTAATATATATTTAATATTATAAATATAAATATTTAAGATCAAAAGTTTTATTGACCTTAAATGATAACCCTAAATATAAATATTTTTTTACAATTATTAAATAATATTAATATTTATATATAAATTTTATTAAACATCAATTTAATATCTAAAAAAATAATTTATAATATAATTTTAGATTAAATTTTTAATATTTAATATTATTATAAATATAGACACAAATTTCCCGATAAAGGGATTGGAAAAAAAGTAATGCAAAAATAAAAGTTAAATGGAAGCCACCTCTAATGATTTCATCAAGCTCAATTTTGATGGAGTGGCTAAAATTAATCTTGGAAGAGATGGGAAGGTATTTTCATAACTCTTTGGGCAACCCCATCCTTGGCTTTACCGAGGCTAGTGGACACCGCTCTAGTAATCTTGTGGAGGCTAATGCTTTATGGCGTGGTCTTAAAACCACATAAAGAAGAAGGGTTAGGATAACTTCATTATTGAAGGTGATTCACAAATCATTATAAATGTGGTAAACATGAAAAAATGGAACATTAGAATTTAAACAAAATTGTGGAGGATTGTATCACCTTAAATAATTAGAGGCGAATTCTTCACTCTTAGATTGCAAACGAAGTTGTTTGATAGCCTTGCCAATTTTGGGGTTGAGCTCAATCTTAAAAATGAAAAAAATGATTATATTAAAACCAATTGATTTAATTAGGGAGATTGTAGATTTAATTAATCGGGATGGGCCCATCATATCACCACAAGTGATAGGAATAGATCTCGTACAACTATAATTGCAATATTTACGAGAGCACATCTACGTACCCTCCTTCACTCATGAGATTTATTTCCATATTTTTTCACATTGGCGAGATAGATTTTTAGCATGTGTGAAAGGTATTCATATCTCGAACCTCACACTCTCCATTCTAATGGTCTAATAAGATTTGTTGTTTATGTGGAAGGAAAATGGAAAAAGGAAGAATGTGGTTGGAAAGCTCGCTATGTGCACCAAGGCATGCGAAAGGAAAAACAACGAAGAGTAACATTGTGCATGAGATGTAGGACAACCCTGGTTCATAAGTTCTCCATTAAAGATTTCCATTACTCTTTTTGGGACTGGTAAATGACCTCAAACTAAGGCAACTATTGAATGCGAGATGTATATTGACAAAGGCACTTAGGTTATATAACTAAATAAGTCATGGATTTCTAACAACAAAATATGATTGCAGGTGTGTCAAAGACCAAGCTACGCTTAGATGGATGGCTACAAATCTGCTCCATGCCCAATTATCAACCAATTTTGGGGACTCACAATAGTGGAGGAAGTAGTTAAAGCGTTGAATGACCAGGATAATCCATTGCTATGTTGGACACACTGAAAGTGGCACAAATCATTGGTATCCGACTACACTTCTTGGAGCAAACAATTCCTTTGTAATTCATAAGGATATGGAATGGTTAGGATTTGACATTGGACTCCACATGGATCAAATTTGGAAGCTCTCTATGACTCAAGCTCTAGAAAAGATCTATCAAGGCAAAAAACTGGATGTGATATGTGTCATGTTGAATATCCCTGACAAGAGTTTGAAAACTCAAGTTGGCAGATGAAATGATGGTTACTCTTGTTGACGAGGAGGAGACCAGGGATACTAAAATGACTACATACATAGTTTCCAACTCCTCAAAGGAGAAGGATAATTAGTCTCGGGTGTGTTTACTTTAATGTATTTTAATTATAATATAATTGTAATATGTTTTCTCCACCTTTAGGTGGTTTTTGTACTCAAAATTTTACATGGTTTATCGGGTCTTTTTTATATAAATATTTTAAATAGTGAGGCGAGGTGCCTCTCTTTTAACTTATAAAAAAGATACAAATAATTAAATATATAGAGATTGAGATAGTGACCAAACATGGATTGTGAAGATACCATCCTATTATATATTATGGGTTTTTGTTTAAACATTTTAATATATGTTTGAATTTTTAAACTATAAGTTCATTCTTAATCTCCTCAAAACTATCAAAACAATTCAATAGGTAATCTCTTCTATTTCTTTTAAATAATGCCACATTGAACTAGATAAATCGGTTCAATTTTTCAAGCTCTATATTCTTATTTTCAAATGAATTGTTTAGATTTATTTATAATTAATTTCTAATATTCCTATTAATTATAAATGATACTTGTATATTGTTCATAATGAATGTATATACTTTACCTTATTTCCATTGATCTTTGGCACTTCTAAATTTGTAGTTTATTATGAATTAATAATAACATTAATTGTTAAAAATACTAATAAAAATAAAATTATACATTTTTAAAAATAATAATCTTAATAGAATTATAATTTTTTTCATATCAATATATAATATAATAAATTCAAATATATACATACAATTTTTTTATTGGTAAAAGGTTTTGGAGGGACCTTACCCAAGTTTATAACAAAAGGCTCAACAACCAAGATAAACAAAGTAAAACAATGTGGTTTTTAATCATGGGGTCCACACCCCAACCAAAAGAGGAAAAAGTAGGAAAAAGCAAAGGCAGGGGCCAAATGCCTACAAAGAGCCCAATAACAACACATTAACAACAAAATTGTAGCTAGAAAACAACACAAAAATAGCTGCACCGAGAACAGGAGTCAACAACACTAACCAACAAACTTGCTAAAAAAATTAACATCCACCACGAAAGCTTTGGTAGAGTTTCTGGGGCAATGGCGATGGTGGGGTCCTAGTTTGTAGCTTTGAAATTTCTTGTAATCTTTCCATTCTTCCAGTCGTGTTTGGAATGCCGCTAGAGTCACAAATTTGGTGGATATGGACTTGCATAAGATCCAAAATAACACTGTGCATAGCCAAGTAATTGTTGTGTTTTTCCTCAAGAGCTTTAAACTTAGTTTCAAAAGCAATAATTTCTTCTTTGAGGCCTATTTTGGGGTCCGAAGCTTGATCCTTAATAGTAGACTTAAGTAAGAAGTCTACATTTTCCTCAAGGGTTTTAACAACATTAGCTTGCATGTTGAATTTATTTTCCAAACTAGTGCCAACATCCATGACAGGGAAAACAGAGGGGGGGCTATCATCCACCACAATTTCTTCTCCCTTTTGTCAGAGCCCACAACTTCCTTGCCTTTCCTACTGCTGTGGAGAACCCTTTTTGGGGTGGCTCTGAGATAGAGTCCTTATACATGGGATTTTTAGATCGAATACAAGTTTGTTTGGGGAGGGGAGAAACCACAGTAGGGCAGGGGTCGTTAGCAACAACACTAGACAAGTATTGATTAATGAGATAAATGACACCGTGATGGAGAGGAATAGTCCTCCTCTTGTGGCCCTGAACTTCAAGAATAGATTTTTCCATTGACTTCAGAATGTAGTAGGAGAGACTTACCTTCACCTCGCGCCTGAAGTGGTTAAGCAAGACTAGGTGATGTTGCGGAATGGTGGAGAATATTCCTTCTAAAGTGACATAATGTACCATCATACGTGTCACCTCATCATAAGGCTTTGGGATAGAAGAAACCAAAATTCCTTCCTTTTTGATGTGGAGCATTTATCCATCATCCAAAAATAACTTTTTCTTTTGCTTCCTTATCAATTTTGTTCCTGAAGAATTTGTTCCCCTCCATGCTTAGACCCGGTGATAAATGAGATGAATTCCTCAATGATTTGAAAGTCTCTTATCACCAAAAGAGACATTACGTCTTTCCAATTTGCCACAAATTGTAAAGAGATATATTAGTCATGCCATTTTATGTGTTGGATGAAATCGGTGAAGCCCTCCATATTTATGGTCTCCCAAAGCTCAATTTGTTCCTGCCATTGGGGATCAAAGATAGGTTCCACATGGCAAGGGGCACCACCCATTCTAAAAACCCTTTGAGAATTCACAGAGTTGAACTGAAAGTTGTGAATAGTAAACTTCCCAACAACCCTTTGACAACTTGTATGCCTGTGCATAGTAGGAATAAAATCCACTTCTTTCTCCCTAAAAAGTTCAGTATGATCAGTTTTGAGAACATGGAAGAATAAATTCAAGCATGCTCGAATTGCCATGGAGATCTAGCTTTGGGATCACACATGTGTTGGCACCACCAACTGAGAAGTAATAATGAGTGTGTTCATTTCATTTGAAATGATATTTCTAACTTCGGTAGGAGTGTCATTGAAGTCATGTCATTCTTTATAATCATTAATACAAACTCCAATATTTGCAAGTGAATCTGCATATTTGTTCCCTTCTCTATACACATGCTTGAAAATGATGTTTAGACCATTGCATAAATTGTGAGCTTCATTAATGAAATCCCTAATGGTCCAACTAGGAGTTAGGGATTTAGTGAGAATATTGACAATATTCATTGAGTCACCTTCGATAATGATGTTTCCCATATCAGAGTTTATCCTAGCAATTCGATTCCCTAGAGTGTTGTAGAGCTTTAGAGTAGTGGTTAGTTTGCTTACATATATACATACAAAATAAATATAAATTAAAATAAAGATTAAAAAAATTAAAATAATAAAGATAGATTTAATTTTTTAAATAGAAAAAATAATTAAATTTAAATCTAAAATGAAATAAAATAAAATAAAAACATTAAAACAATAGAAATAAATAAAAGTTCTTTAAAGAATAAAAATAAAAGAAATCAATATAAACAATATGTGCATCTTTAATGCAAGATAAAACACATTCTTTTGTTTACATAAGTATATTTGAACTTTGAGATACCTTCAAATATTCATAAGTAAATGATTCTCAAAATTGTAGTATTCTTAGTGGATATCTTTGTAGCAATATTTTCCAATGCACTTAAACATTGTGTATTCTTTTAGGTCTAGTATGCCTATAAGATAGTGTTCCTCTATTGGGACATAAAACTTGAACTAACTTGATACGAGATAAAGAAAAACACTTTGTGAAGGGCTAGAAGATTTGTCACAAAATGCCCAAAATGGCGGAACTCTTATTCTTATTCGATATAGATAAGATCGATCCTAAGAACATGAATTTTTATTAAATCCAACCTAAGACTTAGAGTTATCAACTTCAAAACCTTGTTTTTAGGCAAAATTCATACAACTATTTGAAGTTCCATATTGTCTTTTGTACATAATAACCATAAAAATTAAGGATAACACTAGAGGAGCCAAACCACCTCTAGAATATTTTATTAGGTATGAAGAGATATAGAGTAAAAATAATAGACCCCAAAAATATAAAAACCGATCTCGCTTCAAATATGGTCCTCTTCCATACCATGATTATCACTAAAGCCATCAAGAAAGTTTTTCAAAACACAACTCTTATTGTTGTAAGACTTGTGAATCAATCGAGAAATGCAATTAGATGAAAATGACTATTATGTTCACAACAAAAACTAGGAGAGTAATGATAGGAAATATTGTAAACATGACCAATCACATTTACATATTTGAAGCCAATTGTGACTATAAAGAAGAGGAACATATAAGTTTGTCAGAATATAATTGTTAGTGCTCACATTATTTATTATTTATGTGGGTTACTAAAATTATATAGTGCAAGTTAATTATCATTATGAGAATAATATTATATTTAAATGATTTGTAGAAGAAACAACTCATAGTGATAATGTATGTAAGTTATAATACACCTTTAGAATAAGAAGATTTGTTAAGATAAGTAGAATATTAATGTGAGTTTGTTATGAGTTGTTAAAACAACTCATCTATGTAAAAGAGAGTAGTTGTAGGAGAAAATAAACACTCCTATTGTATATGAGATGAAAACCTTATGTGTGCGTGTTTTTATGTCTCTTTGATTATTACAAGTTTATTATTATGAAGTTTATTATATTGTGCAACAAATTATTCTAAGAAAAGTTTGACCAAGTTTTAAATCAAGTTTATTGTAAGATAAATATGAGGCATTGAGTTTTCAAGGGCGCCTCTAAATTCATGGTTGCCTCGAGGATTGAAAAATCTACCAAAAATTCCGAGATATATCTCTCGATAAAATAAACATATCTTCCTCATCCAATATCGGATTGAGATATTTTTATGGAAATATCATAAATATACACTTGTAGTTTAACATCATTTTAAAATTGAGCATAAAGTTCTAAAATTATTGTATAAGTTACGTGAATGTTTTTTTGTTAAAAATATAGAGAAGAAAATAGTCCAACTTTATTTGTTGTATTATCATAGAAAAAAAGATTCCTTTAAGGTTGCGATCAAAATGTATCATTTGCAGTATAAGAAAATAAATAATGCAACAACATCTTATTACTTGTAACATACACATTGTTTTTTTGAAACCGATGTTAATAGCTTGTCATATTTGTGGCGGGTACGATAATATTAATGGAGAAGCTAGTCAAATTGATAAAATTGAAGGGGAAATACAAATGTAATTAATCTTGATTGAAAAGTACATATGGTATGTTGTCAAACCTAATGCGGTAATATCGACATATGCAAACGAGCATGTCAAATAATACATAAAAGATTAAAAAAACATTGGGTACCATTGGTTCTAGATTTTCAAAAACATACTTGCACCATGTGGACTTCACGAAGTCTACCAAAGAGATTTAGGAGACATTAAACAAGATATTTGGATCTAAGGTACAAAGTGCCAAAACAACATTGAAACAAAATTGTATGGTTTGAAGATGGAAGAAGGAGCAAAAATGGAAAATCATATAAGTAAGTTCCACTTCCTTTTTAATTAGTTAGATGACATTAATGAGAAAGTAAAAGATGATGATGCAAAAATAAATATTCTAAATAGTATGCTCAAGATATTTTCAAGTTTGTTTTTTTACTTTAAGCAACATAAAAATTATTTTAGGAGTCATGTCTACTCTACTTGAATGAAAATGAATATTCATGACCAGAAGAGGTAATGTATGTACAAAAAAAGGCAAATGCATCTTTAAAGAAAAGTAAGTACAAGTTATGAGCTCTAAAAATCACTAATTAGTAAGAAAGTATTGAAAACTAAAATTATACCTCCTTTCATTTGTCTACTGCAAACTTCAAAATGGGAAATGATGTGGATGGGCCCAAAGTGCTTGAAGTGTAAGTGCTTTGTCAATGTGAGCAAAACCTTCGCTGCAGAAATGATCAATTCAAACTTTGCACCATGGATGTGGGAATAGTGGATTTATGGATGTAAAAAGTGGGGTGATGCAGAAATTAGGACACGATCAATGGGATGCTCTGCGAACAAAAGTGCAAGAGTTATGATAAGATTTCAATCTTGTTTTGAAGGGGTAAGGCTTTATTTATAGCCTAAGAATGGGATTAATTTAGGGGTTTTGGGTAATTATTATTTGGGAAAGTAAGAAAGATTAAGTGAGTGGGGGACATGAGGAATGGTCATGAATTAAATTCAAATATTTAATTCACAAGTGGGGGGACATGGGAATATTTGACATGTGAGGGGATTGGGTTTAATTAGTGATTGAAAAGGATCAATTAATCAACTAACATTGATGACGTCAATGTGGTTTTATAAGGGAAATGGGATGGGAAAATTAATTGATTTAGGATGATGGTAGAATTAAGAAAAAGGTAGAAAATAGTGCCCTTTCAAATAAAGTAGATTGGATGAATATACCTCAAGCAATGAGAAAGGTAAAGAGACCCTTTTAAAGGAAGGTATTCCTTTGATAAGAATGTTAGAGGAAGTATCCTTCAAAAGAAAAAACTTTTGTCATATGGGGGCAAGATACTTTCACTAGAAAAAGGTAGAAATTTTTAGTGAGAATAAAAGGTGTGTGATGATGCCCTCAAGAAAAAAATGTTATGGGAAGATGTGACTGGGAGAATGCCCCCTCGAGAGAGAGTGGAATAGCAGCGAGAGGTCATGAAATGATGAGAGGTCAACTCTATGAAAATGAGGACAAGAATAGGGTGTAATAGAGTGCATCGAAGGGAGTGTGCAAATGGGGAAATATTTTAATTGACCTTGAATGTTAGGTGTGAAGATGTGTTGAAGGACGTAACGATTGAGAGTGGAAAGAGAAAAAGGAATGGACATGAGTAGTGGTTGATTATGGGTAAGTGAAGAACAATGAAAGAAAATTTGGAGGTGAAGAAGATAAGGGGATGGAATAGAGTAGACAAAGATGAAGGGGGATAAAAAGGGGATGAAAGAGATGGAAGAGAATAATAGATAAGGATGATAGGAGAAGGGAATGAATAATAACAAATAATAAGATGAGATGAGATGAGAGAAGATGATAGAGCAAAGGGTGAAATCATAAAAAAGGGGGAGAGAGGTGTAAAATGAAGGTAGTGGAGTATAAAAGATACAATGAAGAGGCGTGGATGAGATGAAGGGAGAGAAATGATGGAAAAATGAAGGAGATGAAGAATTTAAAGAAGAGATGATAGAATAGAGAAAAGAAAGAAATTATGAGAGATCAAGAAGATGTGGAGAAGATCAAAGAAAGGAAGAGAAACTGGTACAAAATGAATGAAAAGGGTAGAGGTGATAGAGAAAATAAGGGGAGGGGAGGAGGAAGGTGAAAATGATGGGGGAAGAAGAGATGACAGAGTGGATACAAGGAGAAGATTGAAGGAACCAAGTCGTCATGGAGAAGACCAAGGTAAGAAAATATAGGATAGACCGCATGGAAATGCATGTGGAAGGTGGGAGGATAAAAAGGTGGGATAGTGATGAAGAGACTGGGAAACAATGGGGAATTAAGGAGAATGAGGGAAAAGGGGAAGAAGATGTAAAGAAAGAGAGAGGTAAGAATGAAGAGTGGGAAGGAGGAGAGGAAAAGTGAAGAAATGATGTAGAAGGAAGTGAGTCAAGAATGGGGATATTATGTGGAAAGTCGGTAGCATAAAACATGTAAAAAGAAGAAAGAGGGGAGGAATGACATGGAGTTGAAAAACCATGGAGATGCATGAGATGAGTATAAGAGGATTATAAGAAAATAGAAAAAGGATGTATGATGAAGATAGTAAAGGCATTGACAAGGGAGAAAGGAAGCTGTAGAGGTGGAGATAAAGGGAGGGAGGGAGGAGAGAATGAGGGATAAGCAGAGGAAATGCCAATGAAGGAACATTAGTGAAGACCAACAATAATTATTGTTGGTGAATGATGGGGGAAGAGTGGAAAAGAGTGGAGAAGGAAAAAGAGAGTGAGAAAGGTAGTGGATAATAATGAGGAGTAATTTTTAGGGATCGACCAACAATAATTATTAGCATAGAAATGGAAGATGATGATGAAAGAATGTTAGGGGAGACAAAAAAAAAAAAGGTAGACAAAAAAAGTAGACATGGCATTAGATATGTGGGAAAATTCAAGAAGATGGAGTGGAAAGAGTAAAGAAAGGAGGAGTGATGATTTGTGAAAAAATGAAGGTGAGGAGAGGATGCGGAGGATGAGGATGAATGAAGGTGAAGGTAAAGAAATGAACATGGAAAGAATGGTAGAGAGTGGTATGAAGAATGATAGATCAAGGGAAAATGGGGGAAAGTAATATGGTTGCAGTAAGTGAAGATGTGGATGCACTCTGTGATATGATAGGTTGAGAAAGGGTAATGGTAGGAGGAAAATTTGGTTGGTAGGGGAGACCAGGAGGAAGGAACGATCAACAAAAGGAATGATAAGTGAGTAGAAGGTGAATTACAGAATGAAAAAAACTATCTTAAAGGGAACCCTTAAGTAAAACTGTCATGCGGTGGAAGTGATTAAGTAAGATTTCGAAGCAGAGGAAGATGACAAAGGTGGTGAGAGGATGTGATGATGGGGAATGCCAAGAAAAAGTGAAGGGTGAGGATGTGTAGGGATGTGGAAGTGTTAGATGATAGATCATTCTTAAGAGGGATGTAGACACCAAATTTGGTATCCCTACCCATATTTCCCGTTCACTTCTTTCACCATGGTCCTATCTAGACCCCCTTTATTTTAATTCATGTTCATATTCTAATTCTCATCTTTCTTCTTTATTAACTTATCAAATTTTAATTTTTTAATTAATTTTCAGCTAACCACCTTCTAGTCCTCATCTCATTAGTTAATTACTCTAATTAACTTTCATTTCCCCTCTCAGGTTGTTTGTTAACACTAACTACCTAGTTCCACATCCCAATGCTTTTTCTAGCTTTTATCTAATCCATATTTATCTCCCACCTACCCATATCACTTCCCTAAGAAACCCTAACCCGCATATATGCTTTAAAACACTCATCCTAATCCATAAAAGCCCCATATCTCAAATAAATCACTCTTCCACCACCCAAAGGGATGGTTCCCCACAGTTGGTGGTGACCCACTCGGGTCACCGTCGACCCTATAAAGCTAGTTTTACCCCTTCAAAATGAGGCATATTTAAATTTTTCTTGCCTTTGTGTAAACTTATCTTTGAGATTGATCATCTTTGCAATTACTACAATCTTTTTGGAGTCTTGTGTTTGTTTTACATCACTTGTGGATACTTTGGGAGGTTTATCTTACTTCATGTTGGTTTAAGCTATCATTGTTTATCATTGTTATTATCTTTTAGGTACTAATGTTTTGCAGTTCAACTTCCATTTGAGCCTCATCTTCACTTCCTCTTTCAATGATTCTATTTGTAGGTTGTCCATCCAGCCCATCCACCCTCATCTTTATTTAGCACCGCCTAGGTCAGTCGTCGCTCTACCCAAGTCATTGTCACCCAATTATGTGTTTTCATCCATTTTGTGTTCCAGATCTTCATTAGTGTGTTCCTTTATTTCTATTTTCATACCGGTGTCCCAAGATTTCAACCTTGAAATTTGGGACTACCCATTTAAAAAAATCTTTTTTAAAATAACAGGTCTTTTTGTGTTTTTATTGCCAGAAGATGTCTGTATTATGTTAGGATATTCCTAGTGTATCATATGAGCCAATTTCGACAAATACCCAGATGCCCAAACTCGTTTTATCCCTCCGCCAAGTTTTGTTTGTGGGAAATTTTTATTTAATTATTTATTAAATAAATAATGCCCCATTTGAAGTAAATTGTGCTCTGGTTGAGTCTTGTTGTGATTTTGCATGCCAATATTCACTTGTCTCATTAGGGTTTTCACCAGGAATGAATTCAGGGCATTGTCTACAACTTCTGGCAACATTTTTGCTTTTATTAATTTCTTTTGCATTTTTCCCGCTTTTCTCGTAGTTTCTCTTGTGAAATTTTCCCAAGTCAATTCCTTCACCGATATAGTCTATTTAATTACCTGAAGCATCTGGAGATCATCTACCAACAGAATGCCAGAAGGAATCAACCTCAAAATGCAAACTGTGCTAACCAAAAATGATGAAGTCATGCATAAAAAGCCTCTCCTAGGCAAGTCACATTTTCTGGAATTAGTGAGTGTAAGCTATAATGGGATTTTTGGAAGCTGTAGGCAAGTGGGAATTTATTACTTGCATTGCAGGTTACTTTTTCCCATGAAGTCAAATTCATTTAAGATGCGATGGGAAAATTAGAGGTGACAGATAGGCGGGAATTTCTTACCTGCCTTGCAGGGTAAAAATTCCCATTATAAAAAAAAGAAAAATCACTTAAAACACCGATGGGAATTTTCTGCCTGCCTAGTAGGCTAACTTTTCCCATCAGAAGGTTTTATTCACCCATACAAGTCACACTTTTCCAAAAGAAGCTATTTTTAATACAAGTCGCACTTTTTAGAAAGTCACTTAAGCTGCAGTGGGAAAATTGGAGGTGGCAGGCGAGGCGGAATTTATTACTTGCCTTGTAGGGTAAAATTCCCATGATGAAAGTCAAATCACTTAAGTGGAAGAAGGGATTTTTAGAGCTGCGGTGCAGGGTGAAAATTCCCATCAGAAGTTGACTTCTTAAATTTAGAATTCACCCATGCCAAAAAGTGTGACCCATTTGGTGATTAAACAATGATATTAATGATATTTATTAATAGCTTTTCTGCCTAATTTTGGCGCCATGGATGAATAGAAAGTCAATGCATGAAGGCTAGTCAAAGAGAACTGAAGGTAACATGCTAAAAATAAATAAATAAAATTTATTTAATGGCAGCCAACAACATGCAAAAATAGGTGCCCAATTTGGGTGAATAAACATCATTGTTTATTAATTAATTGCCAGGAATAGGAGGGGCAATTATTAAAAATAGAATGTTGAGAGTTATATAAGCATGGGCTGCCATAATGAAGATGTAATTAATTCTTTTAGCAGAGGATTGCAACCCAAACAGTTTTGGCGCTAAAGGAAGGAGGATTTTGCATTAAAGTTTATTTTCCACTACGGAGAGCTTCCAATTTTGGCGCCTAGGGTTGGAATAGACTAATTTTGGTCATTCTGAGCATCTGCATGTTGGTATAAGTGCTCTGGTGAATTAAATAATATTTTTCTTGCTTTGCATGCAAGCAAAATCTTAAATTTTAGGGCAGCGGGCTTCATATGCAGATTTTTGGTGACAGAAATCAAGTATTCATGCTCTAGACTTCATCTTTGTCTTAAATAATTGCGGTATTCATTACAAGTGTTCATACAGTGAAAGGAAGTTCAAATCAATGTCAGGTACATTGAATATATCTTCCAAATCTGAAGAAATTGATAGATATGCATGAATTGATCCAGTTCTAAAGAATTCGGTAGGAGTAAAAGAAAAAGAACGCAGACAAAGATTGCTTAGACAAAGACTACTCCAGCCATGATGAAGCGTGATGATAGAGAGGGATCAACAGAATCATGCATAGCTTCCAGATTTTCTGAAGTCAATGATACAAACATAGGCCCTGAACCTATCACCGATTTAATTGACAGATCTAGATCTCATAATTGCAAAGGCTTCCGGCAAAAAGGTCATCCTCTTGTTTCTGACACAACCCGTGTAGAAGTCATTGCATGGAGAATTCCTTCCAAGATCTTGTGCATGTGCTCCCAATCTTCCAGTTGAAGCCTTCATCAAATTTACTTTGCATGTACTGAAGAAGAATTGCAAAAGCTTCAAAGATAAGAGGGAAGACAAGGCAAAGACAATACCCGCAAGCGAATCACAGTCACCTGCTTCCAGATCCAACTTGGTGAGAATCAAAGACAAAAGAGTCAACCACATGCAAAATATGGAAAAAGAACAAGACTGGAAGTGTTGCAGCTTTCTTCTAATTTATTTTCCTCTTTCTTCTTCTTTTCTCCGACAAAGTAATTGAGCGATCAATTAAATTATAAAACTTAAGTGATTGGTTTAAAAGCCATTACTTGAAGAGGTCATTTACTTGGAGATAGGTGGCAGACATGCAAAATAGAAGGTTCTATTTTTAGTTATAAATCATGCATGTCATGCAAAGAGGAATTCTAGGAGGGAGATTGCCAGTTGTTTCTTTTACAACTTCCACATGTGCCAGTTCAGTTATAGTTTCCTATTTGTAACTTCCTCTCCATACACTATAAATAGAGGAAGAACCTACGGGTTAAAGGATCAGAATTTGTAAGCGGCATTCTTGTGTTCCAAACTTTGTGCTGAAACCCCTGATAGCTATTTGAAAGCAGAGGAATAGAAAGGAGCATATTTTCGAGAGAACTTTGTGTCAACGGTGCACTTTGTTTCTAACTTTCTGTCTTAGATCTATTCATAAACTTTGTGTTATTCTAGATCTAGATCTGAAAGTTTCCTTTGCTTATAATTTTGTATGTTAATATCTATCTATTTTACCTATGTGCATGCGATCAACTCTGTAATCTATTGATTGGGTTGCACATCTTCCCCCTTTCATTCATGTGTTTCTATTATTTTCCCCTTCTTTAGATATTTCCTTTCTTTTACAGCTGCTTACTTGTTGCAAAACTATTTAGCTATGGTTCATGAGCTATATGGTTAAAGTAATACCCACAAATAGATACTAGCAAATTTAACTGACAAATCTTACATGGGAGCCTCACTGGTAAATGAGGGAGATTTATCTCACGACTACCTAGGTTTTTAGCTATGCAGAAAATCTAGCCAACACATACCCAGCTTCTCGAGATCTATTATTTTTCTTCTCTGTTATTCCAAATTTTTTATGTTTGTCTCCAATTGCTACCCAACTCAGCTAGTCACCATCAACTTGAGTCATGTTTCCATCCAATCCATCCCAATATTTATTTTCTTGCATCCTTTTGTTTCTCTATCTTAGATCTTCCTCTGCGGAGTTCTTATCAAGTGTTCTCGAGCATTTGTGATCACCGATTTGCATTTAGATTCTTCTAGATCTACATTTCTAGCTTATTATCTAGATCCATCTACTCAGAGTAATTGTCGACCTGCCCTCTATAACATGGGTCACCATCGACCCAACCAGGTACAATTCATTTTATGGTTATTTAGATTAGATATGTACTTTTCATCCATTTCTACAATTTTAGATTCTATTTAGCTTCAATTTCTACATGTTAATCAATCCTTTCATTTATTTTATCATCTTTTATAAAACACGGGGGTTGACATCCGCATAAGGAAGTTAACACTTCTTAGAAATGACTTCATCGAAACCCCTCATCTACCAACTAATCCATTTTATTTCTAGTTACCTTTGTTATGCAGGTTTATTGAGTTTGTTGCGAGGTCTCACTTTGCGCCCATCCATTTGCAACCATCATACACCAAGGTAGCTTAAACACATACATTTTTGGAGTTGTTTGGATTTGTTTAATATCTACTTCACTAATCGGAATAGGAATGAGAAAATTTGATCAACATTTTGGAACACTCGGTGGGACAACCATTTTAGGCAGTCTCTTAATTTTTTTGTCATTTTCTATATTTATTTCATCTTCCACTAACATTTGTAGTAGAATATTTACTTTTTCTTGTTATTTTTAAGATTTTGGATTGTTTGCATTCTTTCTGTTTGCTTGCTTAAAAAAATTCAGATAAAAAGGAAAAGCATTCTCTAGATATTCTTATTTTTGTCTTAGTTTCTCTTTTTCATTACATTTTTCATTTCTTATATGTTTTCGTCATCGAACTTTCACATTGGATTTTGGCTTAAAAATAACCTTTTGCATCCTTGCTTGCTCATCTAGCTAAGTAGGGGTTTAATTGGTTGCATTTCACATTCCATCACACACAACCAAACTCACACATCAATCTACATATCTAGACACTTCCTACGAGTGGAACTCGATTGGGATTTCACCACCCAACATGAAAACTCTGCGGTGTTTTAGCCACATTATAAATCCTATATAGATTTGAGCCTCATCTACCTTCGGGTATATCGAGGACTCCCAACCAAAAATACATGAAACCAAACCTAGATTGCCATTTCTTAGGTAACTTTGTTATCCATTCCCATTTTTATTTTTCACACTTTTAAATTAATCAAGATAAAGAAAACATTGTGTGTGTGTTTGTTATTCACACACACACACGCGCACATATATAGTTGTTGTTAGTGCTCACATTAGTTTATTATGGATTATATTGTTTATAATGTATGTGATGATTTGTATTTATAACTCATAGCTTTTAATATTATTATTAATAGAGTTGTCATGATAATACAACTCATTGATAATAATATAGGATTGTATTTGTGTACGTGAGTTTATCTCACCACTAGAATAGGAGTTGTTGAGAGATTCTAGTGAGTTAGTTTAGGGATTTGAGATGATGTTTGACTCCATGGAATAAGGAGTACAAACTACTATATAATGTAATATTTATCAATGAATAAATCATCCCGGATGAATACAATTTGAATATTATTATATTCGGTGTTAATTCTGCATTATTGTTCTAAATTTCATAAAGAAACTCTGACCAAATATTTCATTTGGTATCATAGCAGTTTGGTCTTGCACTTGTGATGGAGTAGAAAGTTATTTGATAGGATGTAATAAAGAGGTTGTATCTCAAAATTCCTAATCTGGGTTCTTGAGATATTTTCTAGGTTTTTAATTGTGATGAAAGGAATAAGCTGTCCAATTTGAGAAGAACCCAGATTACGGTTAGGGAGAAATTATGAAAATAGTATTTACCTCTCTTTTACAAATGTGACCGAGTTTCTCTTCATCTTATTGGTCATGGACCTTGCTGTTCTTCATGTTTTCTCATTGCATGCGGGTTATTCAAAATTGTCCATGCATTGGTTTGACGTCTCTATTCAGCAAGAAACTTTCTAATCTTATAAATTACTTGCAGTTTGTGGATCTGTCATTTCTTGTATAGTTCAGGTTGTTGGAGGAAAGGAAATCCATTCTGCATTAAAAACGCCATCAACTCAAAGCTTTCCATATTGGGATGACATCAATTTGAAAGAGAAATTCTAGCCTCAATCCATATTGCCAAAATCAGATCACTGTTGACTGGACATTTTCAGCGAAAGAGGATGTGGTCTTTGTTTATCAGATTACATATCTGATTTATCACATTCCAGATCTAATTTATCAGATTACATATTTTTTTTTTTTCCATGAGCCCATGTCCTCCAAATACTACAGTTTTCCATTCAAATTTTGGTTGGAAGCATTTTGGTGTCAATCTGCAAATAAAAACACAGCTCGTGGTGTAAAATCATTGGAGATTTGAATTAAATATGTGGCAAAATATCCTAGAGCAGTCCCCTAGATGTGTGCATCTCTGTAACTCAAGTTGTATCCCTTCTTTTTTTCATTTCATCCATGTATGCACATAAATACGATTCAATGTGTTATTAGTGTTTATTTGTCTTATTTAGGATACAAAAAAAATCAATTCATGGTTTTATCATATAATGTGGGTATTCCATTTATAGTGGGTCTCCTTTATAATTTTTTTATTATGTCTATTGTTATATTTAGATATTAAATCTAAATATTGTACACTTTGTCAATATAAAAGCTATTATTTTGTTTTTCCTATAAAGTCTTTTCTAAATCATTATTTTAGGTTATAATTATTCCATTTGTGTCTTTATAATAAGATTCTTCTTTGTTGTCAAGTATTTTGTTATCGTCTCGTCTTGTTATAATCTAGTCATTTTGTGTCGTCAACTAGAGTCATTCTCAAATTTGTAAAAAAAAAATTGCCTCACTTTTAGTCGAATCATTTTTAGTGTAAACCGACGTCCTATCTATAATTGAGCTTCATGATCACATCCAACTGAACTAAGTAGAATTTTGATGGAGGATAGAGGCAACAAAGGAAGGAGGTCAATCAATGACCTCTCACCCACCCACAGTGACGGGGCACGCACAATGTTGTTGTGGCATTTTATTTCAGTTGTGTGTTTACTTTCTACAAATAAGAACAAATGGATCATACCTGTTCAACTATTGTAATAAGTGAGCTCCTGCGTGAGTGATATTTCTTACATTTTCCTGATATTTCTTACATTTTCCGTGATGTTAGAACATTGTAGAACATTTTCCCTTGTGTAAGCATTGTAGAATACGAATGTAAGTCAGTTCGTGGATCTTAAAAAGGTTTGTGGGAGATCCAAAAACCACATGAGGTGGACAATTGATGGTTCTGTCACGTCAAGGTTTGTGGTAAACTTGTTTAAAACCATGGAAGGAGAGAGCCTTTCTTTTGATCAAGGTCATGAGCCAAGTTGGGCATGCCACATGGGTGAGCATATTGCAGATAAGTGTGTGAATGTTTTTCCACCATGTTCGCACTAAGGGGGAATGTTACAGATATATAGTTGTTGTTAGTGCTCACATTAGTTTATTATGGATTATATTGTTTATAATGTGTGTGATGAGTTGTATTTACAACTCATAGCTTTGTAATATTATTATTAATAGAGTTGTCATGATAATACAACTCATTGATAATAATATAGGATTGTATTTGTGTACATGAGTTTATCTCACCACTAGAATAGGAGTTGTTGAGAGATACTAGTAAGTTAATTTAGGGATTTGAGATGATCTTTCAATCCATGGAATAAGGAGTATAAATTACTATATAATGTAATCTTTATCAATGAATAAATCATCCCAATGAATACAATTTGAATATTATTATATTTAGTGTTAATTATGCATTATTGTTCTAAATTTCATAAAGAAACTTTGACCAAATATTTCAAGGTGCTTTCCATAATATAGCCAGTGTTTTTCTTGTTTTGTTTCATGCCCATTATTACATGTTCCTTAGCTAAGAAAATGGAACAAAACCTTTCCTCAAACAATTCTGTCATCTCATCTCAACAAACATCTACCATGATTGTTGTCTCATCCATGCCCTTGGTTACCTCTTCCATGGGCACCCAACCTCTGATCATCAATGTCCCTCATCAAGGACCTCTTGTTTAAACCACTACTATATATGAGACCAATCCTTCATATAACATCATTTTATCCCATCTCCACCAACCACCTCTCCATCCACCGCATGCATTGGCGATTAACTAAAATTGGAATTTCAAATGTTATTATATAGTTAATCTAAATAGATATAGAAATGCAATAAATGATGTAACTGAAGTATTGAATGCTAAATATTTGATTTTGATATTTAAATGAAATGAGATAATGAAAATGAAAGGGATAAGATACTAACCTAAATTTAACTTACCTTACGTATGTGTGCGGTCGAATTGGATGATGTGTGGAAAAGTAAAATGTGAAAGTGCTTCCTCAGAAATTACAACGAGTTGAAGATCTCGTTTGTATTGGGATGCTTGGAAGGGTACTAGGGCACCAGGGGCACCCTAGTCTATGTGTTCTAAGCACTCTAGTCTACATAAAGGTTCGGGATTTAGTTTCAACAGTGTTGCTAGGTCTTCATAGTGTCTTTGTCTCTGTCACATAGTTGTCATTGTACCTTCACTTATGTCACTAATAATATGATGTGAATATCTACCTACAAAACCCCATACAAACCATCAATTCCTAAAAAAGAAATATGTAAATGAAGAGGGTCGATTGACCTTAGCTACCACAATGGTGGACATATGACTAATAAGCGATGCACTACATTCCGATCCAATGTAGTTTTGTGTGCTTATGTGTGCAATATTTTCCTAGGATGCCCTAGTGCAGTAATCTGATACCGAAATAGGGGGCAATAACTAGATGTAAAGATGTAAATGGTGGATGGAATAAAATGAATACAACCCTTTCCCCCTATGCTTGTGTGATGCAGATGTAGAATATGCCCAAATGCAGTCCCTTGCCTTAGTAGATAGCTTCCCTTTGATAGTAAGATGTATGCCCCTAATGTAGTAAGTATGTTATGTTTATATAGGGATCTCTTGTTCAAATTTTGACACTAATGACTCAAAATTCTGACTACCTCCTAGGGGAATGAACAAGATGATAAAAAGACCAACCTCAAAGAGATAAATTAGACCCAAGTATTACGGGGACCGGGGCACCTAAAATCATGGACCTGGGCACCTAAAACCACCTCAGGCACCCTAGTGTAGGGTGAAGATGAAAATCAAGAAAATATATGACACCCAAGACTCCCGAGAGACGCCTAAAACTGTATAGACAATTGATGACCTATACAGAAAAATAAGAATAATGACTGACTAATTGATGAAAAGACTAAGGGATGGATCATTAGTGAATAATTTTATTACATGAGATCCATATATAAAATAACATACTTGGTGGTATAAATGTAATAGTAAGTACGTGATTTTGTGACTACACTTGCCCCCACTTTATGTTGGTGAGTGGAAAACTCATAACATAAAGTAGATAGAAGATGCTTACTTGAGTAAAAAGTCGAGAAGCCAATGCTTTGTAGAAGAATGCAACGATGTGTAGTAGAAGCGGGCTGATAGAACTATAAAAGTGTGCCTAACCATGAATCAACTGGTTGATCCATGTAACATAATGAAAAAACATAAATGTCATGGTTAAATGTACTAAATGAATGTGATGATTAGGATGTATGATGATTTTGAATGCAATATAATGATGAATAGGTGGGTAGGGAGTGATAAGTTTCTAACCCGAACACTTGTATACGAATGAATAATCGGAGGATTTGGGCATCCTACCACCAGAGGAATAGTGTAGGGAGAAAAGTGTGTTATTCTCAAATCTTTAACTACATCCTCAAGATCTGGCCGCTTTAGATAGACTCAGATCAAAATTTTTGGTTTTGGATCCAAATGATTTTGATCAAACAATTGACCCATATAGGAGTGATATAGGGAAGACACTCTTGCCCCCACTCCACGGGTGCCACTGTAATAGGATGGCTTCCAAGTTAGGTCATCTAGAAGTAAACACAAAGTGTAAGAGAGGGCTTCCAAGTTAGGTCATCTAGAAGCAAGTGTGAAATGTAAGAATAACTTCCCAAGTTAGGTCATCTAGGAAAGGTGATGAATGTAATCTTCTAAGTTAGATCATATGAGAGGCCACACGTAACTCCCAAGTTAGGTCATTAGGGAGGCCAATTGTGTTAAACTCGTATGAAATTTTGAACGTGTTAATTGATTGATTGATTCCTTGATTGGTTACTTCATGGAGAAATTTTATGCAAGGTTTTCACGAGGTTAGGTCATTAGGGGAAATTATGAAATGTTGTATTAGAAAAAATTGTATGTTTGTTGCCCCCAGATTAGGTCATTAGGGAACATCGGTGGTGAATTGTTGTGTAGTGAATTAGTAAATGTTTGAAAAATGGTGAGGTGTTAGATTTGACTAATCACGTGTAATATAAGGGGAATTATAGGATGACCCCAATGATATGCCCCCTTTTGGTGAAAGGGGGAGTGATGATAAGAATGAATGCTAAGCCGAAAGTAAGCACAAAATAGATAAAAAATGGTAAAAATTGTTAAACTGTATAAAGTGAATGAAGAAAATTTAGAAAAGATGTAACATGTAAAAATATATTCAATATGGTGGTAAGTGGAATTATAAAGAGAATTCCACAAACATGGTGCAAATTGGAGTAGAAACACTCAAGATATGACAAAAATGGTGTAGTGTGTATTAGTTGTGGAAATAGACGCGAAATAATGCCTATAGTAAAGTAAGGGATGAAAAAGTGACTATAAGTAGTGAAGTGAAAAAGTGTTGAGTCACTTCATTTGTTTTGTACTTGGTTGTGAGAGTGAGCATGAAGTGGGTGAAAATGCTGCAAGTGAGAGCAGCGCGTCCTAGTCGGTTTGAGAGAGTGACAATTGCTGTAGTAGTGTTGCGCACGACCACGAAGTTGGTAAGTGTATCGTTTTTTGCAAAATTTATGTAGTAGTCATTTTGGTTGAATTTTTGAAAATTTGAGATTTGTGATTTTCTTGGCATTTGAGACTTGGACAAAAGAGGTGAGGGCGCTAGTGACCCTTGGGACAGAAGTGTCCCGAGATCGCGCTAGTGTCTTGCTCTTGGGCACCCTAGTCCTTCATCTATTCACCCTAGTCCAGGATGTATGTAGTTGATGTATAATATTTCTAAACATGGTGCTAGTATGATAATTGAGTGTATTTGGTCTTGTAATGTATTCTAATGTTACATTTGTTGTCATTTTTGTGGTGTGTAGAGAGATATCCACTCGAGGGAATTCTGTGGTGGTCAACATATGAGTACATTGCTTGGATTGGGTTTACCAGATGAGGATTGGGATGTGATGGACCATGCCGGCCTATGGCATATAACACAAATGGGGTATGTATCCCATAATATGTCCATGTTGATTGTCTTATGTGAGAGATAGTGTGCGGATACATGCACATCCTAGTTACCTACGAGGAGATGACTGTGAGGTTGGATATGTGTATCGCACATACTATAATTTTAGTTATGGGGGAGAGAGTACAAGTTATGCCAATGATGGATATGGAGCAACAAATATGAGCCATGAGATGATATTTTGAGGGGAATCAAGTACCTACAAGGCCCGTATTAGCCTAGATGTTATTTTGCGGTCTAGTGTTCTGCACTTGCGGAAGTTCATAGTAGTTATGATCGCATCATGTATTTTGTGGATGGAGGAGGTGTAGGCATCTTGTATAAAATACACAACATATGCCAACGGATCGAGGAGGAGTACTTAGGTATGCATGGGTGTGGTGTGTGTTGCCCACCTATATAGAGATTTATACCGGTTTACACATGATGAACATGGTGGAGGGATAAGAGCCACCACATTCTTTGTATGTGTGGGCATACAAGCATATAACTATCTTTGAGACTAGTTGTAGGTCCACGAGGGGAGTGGCTTAGACCAAGATATTTTTAAGGAGGTGGGTTGACATTTGTGGTAGGAAGATGGATACTTATACCTTCTTGGGAACTTATAGATAGGATGGGGCCCGAGGTAGTTATATGGAGGTCATATCATGAATGGGGGATGGCAAAGGATGTATAACGATGTATTCGAGAGGACTATGTTCTTTTGCTAGAGGAAAGCTTCCTGTGTGGTAGAGCTTTTCGGGTAGAGGGGGTGTCACAATAGTTTGGTATGGCTCAAGATGTGCCCCTAGATCTGTATATATGGTTGAGAGCTATCAGAGCACTTATGCGGGTCGGTCTTATGCCAAGGCCCACAACAGAGTAGCTATTTCCACCGAGGTGCGACTGAGGTGGATCTAACGATAACAACTATTGATGGGGATGATGCGGGTTATAGCGAGGAGTATCGTGCATGGTGGGTAGCTCATCGGTGGGTATTGTTGTACCCATTATTTGTAGGCCCAATAGAGTTACCACTGAGAAGGGGGAGAGGGAAGCACATGCCCCCAATCATGTAGCAATGACCATGGCTGATTTTAAGTATTTTTGTATATGCGACTTGTGTGTGTTATGGTTTTCTAATGTTGTGGTGTATAGTGATCTAATGTTGTTGTGTGTGTTTTTAGGTGATGCCTATTGGTCATTGATCATGGACACATCCATCTACACATTGACGTAGAATGTGCCTACTAATGTCCTAGGCGAAGGTATACTAGAGCATGTGGATGATATAGCGGTGAACGTGCCCCTCTATTTGAGGCGATCCATATCATAACAATTGTGACATGTGCAATACTACTAGGGAGAGGGATGAGGCACGCGAGGAGACTTGATGACGAGCGAAAGAGGTGGTAGGTGGTGGTCCCTTGGCCTAGGATGTGTTTACGCATAAAAGTAGATTTATAGTGTCGATTAGTGGAACATTCTACGAGATAACATTATTATGGAGGTAGGTTGAGTGGTATCGGGGTCATGAACAATGATGTCACATTTGTGGAGAGGAATCCGGTTTGAGGGCTCTCGTAGTACCGAGAGAGCGATATCGATGATGAGGTCGATTGAGACTATTGTATATAGTGTGGGGATTTTCCCCCATTATGAGAAATGTTTTGTGATGATGATTGTACTAGCGATATATGTATGAACACCTATTTTTGATATATGATAAATCTATGTTGGAATGTTTTTCCATTGCGATATAATGGATGTTGTATGATTCTATATTTTGTCCTAGTATGTGTATTGTTCATGTTTGATGAATATAAATTCACATTTAATGTTAGTAATGGTAGATAACATGTGTATGTTAAATGAGAATAAATATCAAATGGAATGTGAGCGATGAAATGTTTATTGAATGTAATGTGTAGTGTTTAGTTAATATAATAATGATAATATAATAGGTGAAAATATATGATTGTAAAATGAAGATATCGTAATATGTTAAAATGATAAAATTGGGGGATTGATGATGCCCCTAGTGTGTGAATGAAAAAAGGTTCATGTAATGAAGACCCCTCAATAGTCAAGTATGAGTTGCGTAATCAAGAGTGTGTGATCGGGAAATGATTGAATGTGCTAGATGAGATAACATAGTGCTTGATGAAAGGTTCTTAGAATAAATCCCTTAACATTCGTGTAAGAACCATAGGAACACGAGTGCATCATCAAGGGGTGAGGTGATACAAATCACTTATGAAATACCTAGACGACGTGAAGTGGTGGAAGTGTGGAATGGGAGAAGCATGTGAATATGTTCTAAAACCGAATACCATATGGAGTTGTGGTGGGATGTGTGAGAACGGAGTGTTGTGGTGGCCAATGTGAAGTAACAACATGTGATGCGGTGGATAACGTGAATGGGATGGGTGAGTTTGATGTAATGAATGTGATGGATAATGCATATGAATAATAGATTGTAGTGGATATATTATAGCCAAAGTATCATATGTAGGAGAATAATCAATTGTAGTAGAAACTCTCTATCGAGGTAGAGGAGATATGGATCACTCACGTGGGTGAGAACCAAAGGAGATGATACCCTTATCCTCTAATTATAGTAACCTACATTTAAGGGAAAGATATTCATTGTCCCTATGGCCATTTATGTGATAATAGTTGCAATAAGGTTGGTCGTCGTGAATTGTAATGCGATGTTATGGATGATGTTGGTTAGAAGGTAGGTGAATCACCACTCGGTAAGTAAAATAAAATATACAACACATCGGTTGGGCGAGCATGGTGAGAGAAATGTAAAGGCTTGGAACTAAAGCGAAAAGTTGTAGGATGAGTATACTTTTATGGTGAGGAGGAGCCTATTTTCTTTTCTTGGGAGGTAAAGGTGGAGATTGTGTAGGGTGCTCAACCATAGGTTCTATCAGAGAACTAAATGAGACACTAGCTATAGAGGTGTGTGGGGGATCTATGATGTGTGTAGAGAGAAAGATCTGTTCTAAGTCAACAACCTTATAACATAGGATAATGAATGACTCACATGTATCATACTGCAATTGTTGTTTGAGTGGAGGAATAAGGCCATGACATAAAATAAATTTCTTCTCAAGATCTATGGGTTAGAAAATAAGCTGATGGATACAAGAATTAAATCTAAGAATATAATCCTTAATAGGTTATGTGGAGCCCTGATGTAAAGTATGTAATCGATCATAAGTAACCTTAGGACCATTTTTGATTATAAACTAACAGAGGAAGGTGTCCTCCATGTCATTAAAAGTATTGATGGATCCAAAGGGAGATGAGTGTACCATTGTAACGCATCATCGATAAGACTATAACAAAAATCCTTAAGTAGTAATCTATCATTGTAATAGGAAGCCATAGCGCTACAATAATGTAAGAGATGGGCATGAGGGTCACCCGTACCATCAAAAATATGAAAGTATGCATGGTGAAGTCATGAGGGAATGTCAAATTATGAATCTTCTTAGGGACCAGATTTCCATGTAATGAATTGTTGTCATAAAAGCATAGTAGGTTTTACTTTCTAGAGTGAGAGATTGAACTTGTGATTGTAACTATCCTACAATGTGCATGAGAGAAAGGATATCTTGTGAAGGGATGGTAGAAGATGGAAATAATGTGTTGAGAGGTTGTAATTTTCCATTGTGAGTGATCATAGGGATATCTAAAGGTGATGGAGAAGGATTGGTGCTAAAGGCACACTAATAGTAGGTGCCAAGAAGGTATAACATGCGATATAGGTGGAATATCCATGGTAATAGTCGGACTAGCATCAAAACCTCCATAATAGGTGAAGCACTTGGTGAAGAAACCTATATAGAAGATGTACTAAGAGGAGACAAAATAATAGGTGAAGAGGAAGTAGCAGATGGTGGTGACTCATGAGTAACACTAGATGTGATCTCAGGGGAAGATATCAATGGAGTAGGTGAGAGACAATCGATAGTATGTAAAGAAGGAGATTTATGACCTTTATTTGACTCATCGAGGTAGATGGGAAAAAAATATTAATAAGATCAACATAATATAAAGGTGAATGTGAGCTAGAATGAGATGTGGGGGAAGCAACGTCGTTAGAAGATGTAGGGTTATGAGAAGGAGCTATATCAATGGCCGGAATAATAAAAGAAGATTGATTGTCAATACCTAACAAGTAATTAATAAGGGAATCATCTAAAGTTTCTTGAAAGGTCAAAAGGAGGATCACAAGAATCGTAGGGAATGGTGTACAATGAGTAAATGCCTTAGGATCATCGAAAATACCAATGCTTATAAGGGAATATGTAAAACTAGTAGGCACATTTTTTTGGCCATCTAAAAGTTGTTGTTGGATGTGAGTGGGTGTTATAGCAAGAAGAACACTATATAAAGCCTTGAGTTCAACTATGATAGCCTCATCATAAATAGGATTAACACTAAAGTGAGACATGATTGAAGGAGATGAGGAATTTTTTGGAATTAGGCATGGAGTGAATCCTAGGGAAAAATATTCGAGAAAGATGGGTTTACCAAAATGATTAACTAAAATTAGAATTTTAAATGTTATTCTATAGTTAATCTAAATAGATACATAAATGCAATAAATGATGTAATGAAGTATTGAATGCTAAATATTTGATTTTGATATTTAAATGAAATGAGATAATGAAAACCAAAGGGATAAGATGCTAACCTGAATTTAACTTACCTCATTGTGTGCAGGACTGAATTGGATGATGTGTGGACAAGGCAGAATGTGAAGGTGCTTCCCTAGAAATTGCAAGCGATTGAAGATATGTATCTTGGGGGCACCTAGGGGCACCCAGGTTTGTATTTTAGGCACTCTGGTCTATGAAAGGCTCGGGATCTGGTTTTGATGAGTGTCATTGCCAGGTCTTTGTCTCATTGCATAGTTGTCACTATACTTTTTCTTATGTCTCCGATAATCGATGTGAAGATCTACCTGCAAAACCCCATACAAAGCATCAATTCCTAAAAATGAAATATGGAAATGAAGGGGTTAGATGACCTTAGCCACCACAATGGTGGAATTATGACTAAGTGTTTCACCTTTGCATTCTAGAATCAATGTAGTTACGTGTGTTTTTGTGTGTAATATTTTCCTAGATGCCCTAACGCCATAGGCACATAAATAGTGGGCAATAACTAGATGTAAAGATGCAAATGGTGGATGGAATAGAATGAATACAAACCTTTCCCCTATAATTGTGTGGTGCATGCATGTGTAAAGATGACCAAATGTAATCCCTTGCCTTATTAGATAGTTTCCCTTTGATAGTAAGATGTTCGCCCTAATGTAGTAATTATGTTATGTTTATATAGGGATCTCTTGTTCAAATTTTGACACTAATGACTGAAACACTAACTACCTCCGAGGGAATGAGCATGATAATAATAAATACGACCTCAAAGAGATAAATTATACCCAACTATTATGGGGACTAGGGCACCTAAAATCACAGGCCCAGGGCACCTCAGGGCATTCGAGAACCACACCAGGTGCCCTGGTGTAGGACTGAAGATGACAATCAAGAAAATACGACACCCAAGACTCCTTGAGAGATGCCCAAAACTCAGTATAGACAACTCGAAAATTGTACTAGACAAATAAAAATAACAACCGACTAATTGATGACAAGACTAAGGTATGGGTCATTAGTGAATAATTTTATTATGCGAGATCCATATACAAAATAACATACTTGGCGGTATAAATGTAATAGTAAGTGTGTGATTTTGTGACTACAATCGGTTGAAGCTTTTGGGCCTCCTATTATCCCCTTGGTAGTTTGGAGTTCCAAGAGCTTCTTGATGCTAATCCCATAGCTCTTCATGAATACCTTCTTAGGAAGTCAACCCAACTTCCTATTGATGGTCCACCACTTGATAAATCTATTCTTATCAATCTAACCCTGAAACCACCCAAGTGCTTTCTTCTCAACTTGCGTGTTTTTTCCCTCGATCCATGAACGAGCTTGCTTTATTTCCCAATGTGATCTCGATCCCTCATATTCTACCAATCCTCCACCTCATCAAACCACCCAGACTAGTCACACCCATTCCTCCCAATCTACCTCCAATCAATACAACTATCACCACTTCCATTCCTATCACCTCTTTGGCCACTATCATCACTAGTGTCCTTATCTAATCTACCCAAACATTACATCCCATGTCTAAACAAAATACCCATTATTTTCCTCTCATCACACATACATGTAAATGTCATCACTTCCCAACCTCCTCATATGAGTGCTTTGCATTATATGGTGTCTAATCCACTTCATCAATAATTCCACAATTATATCCCCACTCATCACTTACCACAATAACCAACCCAATCCCAACAATCACATCACATTCCCATTTCTCAACAACAATCATTACAACAACCTCTTCAATCTCAACCCATGACTTACATTCACCCTCATCAAGAAATTCCTCAAACACCCACACATCCACAAGTTTATCAACAACCTTATCTGGCCACTTCTCATGTCATGCACCCACAACCACTCATCTCCCAACCAACCACTTCAAATGATCCCATGCATGCCTTAATGAATAGATTGGATAACATTAAGGCTGATAGTTTGGGACCTAAGGTTACATTATCTTATGAACAAATATGTAGTGAACCTATTCATCCATTGGTTCCAATCAAATCTTATCCCCCTCCTTAGGAGCTTCCCAAATTTACCAAGTTTAACAGGAAGGAAGATCCCCAACAACATCTTTGTATGTTCAGGCATGCATGTTATCTTATTGCACATGATTAGGACCTCATGTTTCGCACCTTCCCTATGTCCTTGGATGGTCCAACATTGGATTGGTACAATGGCATTCCTTAACATTCATTATTCTCATTTACCCAACTTGCAACTCTTCTTAGAACACTTTTCAATCAACATCACATGCAAGATCACCATCACTGACCTATATGCCATTATATAGTTCGATGACGAGTATATCGTAGACTTTGTTACTCGATGACATGAAATTATAAATCGCTTATCATTTGTCCTTCCCCAAACAAATCTTATTAAATTATTTTCACGCTCTTGTGCAAAGCATATATCATCTACCTTACAAATCCAATCATTCCAAACATTTAAAGAATCCTTCACCATGGCTCGTAAACTCGAGACTCGTGCCCTTGAACAAGGCCAAATTAAACTTAAATTGAAAAAAACTTATACCGAGAGTTTACCAAACCATCCGCATGTAACGAAAAATCTCAAAGTGTGGCTAATGCTATGGTGGTTAAGTTTTCTTCCACACACGCCTCTAAAGACATGGCCTTAACAACGAGCCCCTAGACCTACGCCCAACTATACTCCTCTTGGATAATTATATAGTTCAATATTTGACAAGTTGATGGCATTTAACCTTATCACATTTCCCTCCATTTGGTCATTTGATGAATCAAGACCCAAACCCACGTGGTATCGTGAGGATCGTTATTGTAAATATCACTAAGTTCGAGCCCGATATAGAAAAATGTCAAAATTTTAATGATCTTGTCCAAAACTCATTGATCAAAGAGACCTTAAAATGGGTAATCCTAATGCATCGCCTAATCAACAAATTGAATTCTTCAAACAACCATTCCCTAAACATGCACCAACAAGTAAAGCCAACACTTCTTATACATCTCAAGCACCCAACACTCATACTATAAACACTATCCATACCATTGATTAAGATCCTACCCCATCCATAGCTCCACCTCCTTCATCAAATATCACATCCACCTCTTTAGACATTGTTCCTACATCTACAAGCCCATCAAAACTTATCCCATAAACCACACCATAGTCCTAAACAACATCCATACTCTCATTCCCATGGAGCAAAATAGAAATAAACCCTACAAGAAGAAAGTAAATATGCATAACACACATCGTAAATGCAATAAAGAGTCAAGATAATGCAATAAACACAAGCTATGGTAGAGAATAACCACAAAATATGAATTTTATTGCTTCAAATAGATGCACAGTCCATTATAATGAAGGAGGAAGGAAATAATCACTCTATAGAGTCTAAATATAAGGCTTGTAACTCAAAATACACCTGCAACACTTGTATAAGGATGTAGTAGCATTACAAGAGAGTCCAACCTTTACAAATAATCCTCATTTTACAATATATAGATAATGGGAAACAAATAGGAGAGAAAAGAGAGAGAAATTTGGATTCCCACATTTAACCACCAATAACATACATTAAATGTCTAAAAATAGGCTTTGGAACCCATTCAAGACCATTCCCCATGATAATTTTCTTGTAGGAGAAGGAATGGGCACCATACTTCATCAAATTTGGTAGTTGAGCTACTTAGAACTATATATTTTAATGCTTGATTTTATTTCCTCTTTTAACCCACCTACCCTGATCTAAATTAAGAAATATAGTTTCTATGGTGTAATACATGCTAAGAAATTTCCAACGGTACCAAGTTTTGGAATTTAGAGTAATAGGGTTCGAGTTATGACCATTTTAAGTTCATAGTCTCGGAAGGTCGCGACAGTTCCCAGTGCAATGCTACATTATGCATTAACTAATTTGTTCCAAGTGCGATCTGATCATCTTATTGGGTAACTTGTGGAACAAAATAGCAGTTCCTTGTGTGATTTTTAGGTCTTTCATATCTTCATTGGCACATGTCTTTGTGTTTTGTGGAGAATCAAGATTTTGGTGGAATTGTGGAATAGTTCCATCTATTTTGTTTGGTGCCCACATCTCTAGAAATGTTTGTAGTACTCTCCCCTCATATGATTTAATTCCTAGGTTAGTCATCCATTTTGTCCATGTGGGGACCTAATGACTCAATGGAATTTTCCTTCTTTCCCAAAAATCCTGAATACATTGTTTGTTTCCCCTTTCACCTTCTTTATGGCTTGATCGAAACTACGAGGAACACAAGTCCTGAAGGAAATGTTTCATCATCTGCTCCCAAAATATCTGATTTAATTGATCTCAATGCCCCAATCCTTCAACGTGAGGTGATGCGGAACTACGAGGATTGGGAGGAATAAAGGAACAACTCCTCTTATTCCTCTAAAGGCCTATTTGATCGATTTTTTTTCTTGGATTTACCCTATTTTGATGAATTTTTCTAAGTGTTTGGACTTTTAAGGCCTACAAAGAGGGAGGAGATGTTGTGGAATGATTTTTTCCCAAACCATGAAATTTACTTATTCATTCAAATTTCTTCTTTGAGGCTCCATTATATTACCTTAGTCCACAGTTGTTAAGTTGGCCAATTTGCAAGGGGTGCAAAATTGGATAACAATAATATTTTAAGAAATAAAATCCATGTGACACGCTTATGGTGTGAACAAAAATTAACAAGAAACCTAAAAATTACTCAAACTAATTCCTAATTTACATAGTCTAATCATAACTCTAACACCCTCCTTTAAGTGATGGTGTAGGGGAAAGATTGAAATTAGTCCTGGATACTAGGCTAACTAAGGCACCCAAATACAAGCTTGAAAAATAAGAAGGAAAGGTTGAAATATAATCCCCCCAAGTAATAATTCCTTCACAATAAGAAATTATCATAATTAAATGTAATGAGGATGAGTTAAGGGCTTAGTGAAGATGCCAACGACATGACAAATATGGGAGCAAACTCTAGGTGAATAACTCCATCCTGGACTAAATTATGACAGTAGTGCATGTTAATATCTATATGCTTTGTGTTTCACTTGATTCTTAGAGCATTTCTTTGAATATTAACGAAACATATAAGGGTAAATGGGCTAGGAGGAATACATGTTAAAGATGGTTGAAGGTTGTTGTGCGCATATGACTTCTTTATCCATAACTGATCATGATAGCTTCCTTTTGGCTAGGAGGAACTACTTGAAATAGAAAACAAGACCGCCCAATAGAAGTTAAACAATATATGCAAGTGGACTACCTATGCATATGCTAGATCCGGGAAGTATGATACTCCTAGAAGGTTGTCGATCCACAGCTTTAAAATAATTCAATGCTAACAATAAATAAAACCATATTGCAATCAAAATGATTTAGGTATTTAATTCGACTATAGTGAGAAAATTTTCTCATAACAGGCTAGGCTATGATTAAATCTAAAGGTCAAGGTCTCTGTCAAGGTACTAGTACTGGTCAAGGTTTGATTCTGGGCTGTTTTAGGTATTTGGTGGAGATTTTAGGCTCTGTTCTTGGTTTGAGGGTAAAAACACAGACCGACATCGGCCGTATAACCGATGCCGCTTTAAGTGAACCAACGATGGTTGTTGGTAACTGGTGTCGGTATGGTCGAGGTAGAGGAAACTTAATAAAATCTTGGTGTGATGACAGATCTGGGGCTAAATGGAAATGGAGAGGGAAATGGTGAGGTCTGTGTAGGTCTTAGGTGTGCTCAGGGGTAGTTATCAGTAGGATATGGGAAATTTAATGGTGTGGGTGAAGGAATGATCAAGTTTGTATGAAGGCAAATGATGGGTGCATGGGAATACAAGTAGAACTAATAACATAAGTAAAAGAGTCTATTAAAACAAAAATGGATGAATGTTGGTTAATAAAACACTTACTGTTATATGAGCTTGATGGCTGGATGGCAATGGAAGTTGATCAGATGGATGGAGTTTGATGTGGTGATGGTGCTTCCCTGGATGCTCCCATGAATGCAAATGACTCTGTGATTGCTTCGATGCTGCCGTTATGGATGCTCTAATGCGTGTATGAATGTTGGTCTACTGTTGCATATAGCTCGGATTCGTCGCTTTCTTAGAAAATGTTCTAACCTCAAAATAAGGTTGTTTTTGGGTATAAATGGTAACGATGATGGTTTCGGTGTGACCGGTGGCGGTTTAGGTAACCGGTGCGGTTAGGGGTGGGATTTCCTAGGTTTAGTAAAATGGGTATCCCCTTGATTTTCTTGGATCTCATTTGTTTTTCTCTCATGGATTAGAATAGAAGCTTCCTTAATGGGTGAGAATGTGGTTAGAGGAAATGTAGGCTTTGATTTTTATGGTTTAGGTAGGTCTTAGTTAGTTATGGCAACATACTAATAATAGGTCTTAGGGTGAGGTGGCTAGATGAGGTGTATAAGTGAGGTGGTGGTGTGGGCATTATCCAAATTACGATATTTAAATAATATTTATTATGAGATCATGAATTAATTTGATTAAATTAATATTAGAGTGGGATGAAAGGGGCCATGGTTAGGTGAGTGTGTTCACGTTGGTTATTTGTCGAGGATAAAGGGGAGTGTGACCCAATTTTGGTGTCTACATTTTTCCCTTTTTTGCGTAGAATTGTATTGGTAAGTGACACCGACAAAAATAAGATGTGGTTACCCCATGTGTGGGTGAAGGTGATCCCCTAAAACCATGAAATGATGAGGCAAAAGGCGTAGAATCGGTAAGTGGTTTGATAAAAGGTGAATGCGATGAAGAGGAAGGTGGGCAAATGGGTAAAAAGGGGTAAAGGTCAAAGGTAATGAATGGGTCAATCAAATGCATGCACATGTATAAACTGCAGCATGGTACCAAGTTGAAGAGCAGGAAAACTCTACATTGTCTAAGGTCGATAGGTTTATCCAAACAAGGTTGAGGTGATTCCAATATCCAAGGTATAGGATATGGTTAGGAAACACATGGCACAAGTCATGTGTAGAATGTTTAGATATGTTTGGTACACACCAAAGGTTGGGTTAGGATAAATGGTCATGATAGAGGCAAGGTAATGTCGTATGCCAATCAACATGGGTAATCTGTGGCATGGCGTAAGGTATAGCAAGCACATGAGGTCACAGGTCACTAGAAATGTTCTAGGTCCAAGTAACTAGGTCATGGCATAGGTAGGGTTGAGGTATGGGTAAAATAATGAGTCCCCAAATGAGGACAAGGTGAGGTAATAAAGGATGAGGTCAGGAGGATAAAGTGGAGGGTCCAAGTCAAATGGGTGAGGTAAAAAGGATGCAGGTCACCAAATTAGGGGTAGGGGGAGGAAAAGGACTAAGCAAGATAACCGATGACGGTTTGAAGGAACCGATGCGGTCACGATGGACTGACCATGGTAAGCTAGGGCATGGGACCGATGTCGGTCAAGGTAAAACCATCACTAGTCAAGTCAGGTAGGTTATAAAAAAGGAAATTTCCACTTTTTATGGAATCATTTGTCACTTTCCAAATAGGAGAAAATGACAGTGAGAGAGAGAGAAAGGTGGAAAGTGTCCATGCGAACGGAGAGCTGAGTTGGCGAGTGGTGTAATGTTGGTGATTAGCAGTCGATAGGTGGGTCCATGAGATCAAATTGATCAATTCGGTTGGTTGGAGGTGAGTAGGTTGATTTGGTGATGGCAGAGGCAGGAGAGGGATCGGGTGGACCACCGGTGGTGGGCGACATGCCACCACAAAATGATGGCGGCATGATGAGGTAAGAGTCAATCCCTTTCTTTGTTTTGTGAGTTAGATTGGTTTAGAGGTCGGGTGGGGAAAAACGGGTTGGGGAAATGAATTTTACATTTGTGGGAGGGAAAATCGGGTAAAAATAGGAATGGGGAGGGAGGTGGTTGGGTGAATGAGGGGTGGGGAGAGGTGGAGGTGGGAGTTAGGTAGGAATTGGGTGGGTAGAAGGGAGAGAAAGGAAGTTTTTAGGAAGAGGGGGTTTAGGTGTCGCGGTTTTTACGGATGGCGATGGTAGCATCGATTGAGGATTAGCCAACGTTAGTGGTAGCGAACCTATATCACCACAAAAAGGGTGACCGATGCCGGTTTATGGGGACCGGGTCGCTGATGAGAGATAACCAGGACTAGTCACGATTTGGGAAAAAAAGGGGTCAAAAGTGCCCTAGGTTGGGTGGGTGAGGTAGGTAGGGGTAAGAGAAGATGTTGTGGGGAAAATCAAAACATAGGTAAAGGGGGAAAAATAGGTAAGGGTGAATGATAGTGGGTTAGGGTTGAGGTGGGTAGATCATTTACGAGCAGTACCCCAGTTTGAGACAACCAGATTTAGCCAACCATCACCGTGAAGAGAGACGCCTACAGGGCATGTGGTGACCCTGATTACATAAACTGGGGATGGTGTAGTGGGTACAAGGGTAGGGTCGAGGGAGGTGGCTGCTTTACATGCACAGTGGCTAGTCTATAAGTCCATATGGCATAGGGTGGAGTTGGTGAGGATGATCAGTGTGGCCTCCTACAAGGCAAGAGTTCTGAGTTTACATAGGTTAGTTGGCCATTACACAGTGCACAATAGAGGCCTTACAGAGACCCAGAGATATATGGCATAGGGTGCGAGGTCGATGGCACCACCACCACATGCACCGAGATAGGGTCCCGTTCATAGTAGGGGTGGGACGGGTCCCACAGATGATGTATAGAGTCGAGAGCCGATGGGGCCACCACAGAGCACCCGTATCTAGATTTTTGGATGCCCTAGTGTGAGGCCATGTATTATCGGACCGATTGATGGTGGCGGGATAGATTTTCTATCCTACGGAGAGTACAGGGCACAACAGGCCTCAAGTGAGAGGACCAGATCCCATACCCACAACATGGAGAGCACAGGTGCCATCAAGCCCCAAGACATGATCGTAAGATGAGGCCACCAGTTCACGGAGACCAGCCCCATGTGATGTACCATGAGGGACCCGACCATGACCTATGGTGGGTGGTGAGATGTTATCGATCCACTTGAACAGGAGCCGAGGGGGAGGAGAAGAGAGAGAGACGATGGGAGGATATTCATGGATGATGCTTGATGTATGTCTCTCCATTTTGATGTATTTATTCATTTTTGATATATACTAGCCTGCATGCCAAAGAGAGTGAGGATGTATATGAGAGTTTGTGCATTTTTGATCATATACCGGCATGTGTCAAAGATGGTGAGGTTGTATATGAGAGTTTTGTATGATGTATATTATTTGGTATCAGTGTATATTGTATGGATATACAAATTTATATGATGAGATGGATGATTTGGTATGATGTATACATGGTTGAGGTTATCTTGTTATATTGATTTATATATGTGACTAAAACTAAGTATCATAGGCATGATAGAGCAGTCATAGGAATGGATCGAGTCGGTTTTGGTTTAGGTATGGATGGAGTCGAGTTATAGGCATGGATTGAGTCATGTTTAGGCATGGATGGAGTCAATTCATAGGCATGGATTGAGTCAGGTCATAGGCATGGATTGAGTCAGGTTATAGGCATGGATGGAGTTTAGGTTGGTTTAGTTCTAGTGAGTCGAAATTGGTTGAGTTTGTAATTCATTAATTTGTGTAATTAATGATGATATGAGTCATGTTGAGATGTTTTATAGTAACATGCATGATAATGGTAAAGAAATGGTAGACATAATGAATGTATGAATGATGATGATAAATATGTGAAGCAATTTGTTGTTTGTTTGGTTTAATTTCCAATTATTGATGTAAAAAGGAAACTAACGAGGGTAGATTGTGATCAAGAAAAGGAAAAAGGGGGATTGGTTAGGGTAGAGAGTGGCCGAGCTAACCCCCAAGGGCCCCATGCCCTCGGGGTGCTGCCTACATAGTCACAGCAAAAGGGACCTCAGGCCGATGTAGTTCTCCCATAAGCTAGGGAAAAAATGTGAGGAAGGATGAGAATGAGTTGGTAGGTTATAGGCATGATTGATTCTAGGTATTTTAGGTATGGGTGAATTGTGGGCACATTGGTATGGGTGATGTTGAGTTGATTGTGGTGAAAGAATAAAATTACCCAAAGATAAGCGTCGAGGATCTAGTCCTAGATAAGATGATCAAGACGTAATGAAGAAGGTGAAAAGATAAGAGGAAGAAAGAAAGCCACCTGATTGGTAAGGATCATAATGGGTGGGTCATACCTTAGATAGGTTGATGAATGTAAGACCCTAAAGACATTGCATGATTGATTATTCTAAAGGTGAAGAATAGTCACATGATCACCAAATGTCACGGTTCTAGTAGGTCCCTTGAGGTGGTAGGAAAGGAAGGTGCAAATGGTGAGAGGGTGAAAAGTGGTTAGTTTATATGGTATGAGGCATCATGCCTTTTTGGTAAGAGATCCAAGATCACAATGAGCAAGTCCATAATAAAAAGTTTTATGTTTTTGACGTGTATTTGAGATAGACTGATCGATGTGGGAAGTCTATATGGGATGAGGAAATTAACTCCTTGAGGTCTTCGTGAAGTTGATCGATGCGGGAAGCTTGATTCTCTTTTTTTTTTTTTTTGAGCAAGCTTTACATAACTTTCCTTCGAGGGAGAAGTATATTTACAACAACAATGTATATAGAAAGATGTCCTTTTTGAGGGAGTCATCTTTTTATTGGAAGTTTGACTCAAGGAGTTGAATCCTATGTGAGGGATTTTAAGTCATGGATAAGACTAAGGTGAAGAATCAAATTCTTGCTCAGAAGCGAAGGTGGAACGACCATGGGATCTCATCTAAAAGCAGACAAAAAGTATCCATGAGAATCATGCCAAGAGTATGGATGTTAATTTAATAGTTAATTCATTCAACATGGTTTCATCTCGATGGTAACGACCCGGTGAATATATGAGTCTTCTACACCAAGGTAGGTGAGTATAGATTGATCATCCCGACATTAAATGAAATAATGGAAGGTGTATCGTCATTGATCATTTCGGAGATATAGGAAGGGAAGAGAAGAGGAGCCTCGCCCTCGCATTGATAAGCTAGAAGCCCCAAGGAAATGGTGTTTATGAAAAAGAAGTTAGGAGGAATGGATTATGGATCCATCAACTTTGTTGGTGAAGGTGGTGAAGAAGGTGGAGTGGATGAAGAAGGTGGAGAAGGGAAAATTTCCTCAATGAGTTCAATGCGGGCCTTCTTGGTAGGTGGTTCAATAAAGCTGATACCACTATGGTCATTATGTTTGTGAGTAGTACATGGAATAGTAGTGTGACAACCTTGCTCGTAAAAGCTAAAACAAAGCACTTCCACGACATCATGCAGGGAAGGTGTGGACGAAATGGTGATTGGTGAGTGACTGGAGGTCCGTAGAAAATGGGTGGATTTGTGATGGTGGTTCAAGTTTATAAGTGGTAGTATCAAGTCCCCCATAGGTGAGGTTGGTGCGAAAGGTGGGGAGGACTATAAAGGAGATGCTCTCCTATGCAGCTGATAATACAAGGTCTTTGTGAAGACTTCCATACTCTTGTGGTGTAAGGAATGTGTTGACACTATATAGTGCGTACTCCCTAGAGTGAGGCATTGAAAAACACATTCCAAGGGATCGATGGTTGATATGTGGGTAGTTAGGATAGATGATGTGCTGGAGGTTGGATCGGAGGTGGAGCCACTGATGATTGGGAGATGACAGCCGTGGAGGTCATAGTAGCGTAGGAATGGAGGATATAGGTGTGGTTTAGGTAATGGAAGCAATAGTGAGTGGAGGTGTAGGTGAAGAGGAAGTATTCTGGATGAAGATGCTTTAATGGGTATGAGCACGCTCATTGGGTCGATAAAGCATGTTGCAGTTTTGAAAGGTGATGGGTCAGCTTGAAATGGTATAGGTGTGTCCTTCATCCTCAAACTTTACACAACGGTGTAAAGTGGAAGGAATGCAACCCATGACATGAATCCATGGTCTACCAAGCAATAGGTTATATTGAAATTCCCCCTCCAAGACGTAAAATAACTCTAGAATAATGTGGGGGCCCACGCAAACATGGAGGATGATGGTGCCAATTTTAGAGGTGATAGCATCATTAAATGAACGCAACATGACGAGGATGTTTATGCATGCAATTGTTAGGTATGCGCATTTGGTGGAACACATGGGAGGAGATGATATTAATGCTAGTTCCCCCATCGATCATAACACGTTGTACATGGATATCATCGATGTGGAAGGAGATTAAGAGAGCTCGATCTAGGTCATCGGTTTGGTGTGGTGTGATCTCTTCATCCTGAGAAGCTAAGGGCAGCTACTTGGTGAGTAGGTGGAGGTATAAGAGAAGACGGTAATTTTGTAAGAGAGGCTACATGATGAGGTGTGATGATGGAGGTTGCTAGTGTAGGATCATTGGGTAAAACCTCAATAGATCAAGAACCTCCATGAGAGCTTGGCGATGGGATTCGAGAGGTTTGGATGAGGTCATGAGAGGGACATCTTGAGAGAGGATTGGTGTAATTGTTTGAGCATCGCACGATGTGTAACCCCATTAGAAATAGGATTTGTGGGGCCGCAGATAGTGACTTTAGGTGTGGGTGTGCAGATGATATGTTGGGTATCAAGTTAGTAGGTGGGTCGGTTGCTTTTTCCTTGCCTTTGTCCTTCTGCGGGTAGAAATGTGGATCATGTTGATTTGAGGCAGGGAGGTAGGTGAAGTAGGTGAGCCATGAAAGGTATAGTGATAGGAAGGGAAAAATCCAAGAGGTGGGAAGGAACCTTGTGAGATGAGTTGGGCACACCGACATTTGGGTGGAGGTTTAGTGAGTTCTCTGATGTGCACCATGTTAATTTCAAATCTCGGAGGTGGCTCTAAGAGTTGTGGGGGTGGAGGTAGTGGTTGTTGTGTTGGAAATGAAGGAAGAACTGTAGAAACGGTGCTGGGAAAATGAGGTCCTCATCGAGAAGGTCATCATCGTCAAAGTTTTCTTCAAGAGGACATAATTGGATAAGAACGGTTTTCAAAGCCTTACAGTTCTCTACATCGTGTCCTGGCACACGATGGTAAGCAAAAATTTTGGTTTCTTCAAACCCTTTTGGTTTGGGCTTGAGTGGGTCGTAAGGTCTAGAGGCGGTAATGCGATGAAAAATTTTTCAAGGAGCTTGGTTAAAGTGTTGGCATAGGATCTCACCAAAGGATCACAATGGGAAGTGAATTTGGGTTTGGGTGCAAGCGACTGCGGCCAGATAGGAAGGGTCTTTGCAAGAGGGGGAGTGGGTCAAGCTATGGTTTTAGGTGCTGGGTGTTGTCTTGGGTGTTAGTTATGTCTGCTTGGTAGGGGCATGGCGATGAATTAGCAATAGAATGTGTGGCTGGTTTGACTACCTTATTGAGGGTAACGAATTTTTGCCTTTAGGTTACACCTTTTTGGGTAAAGGTGATATGAGTGCACAAGATCTAGAGGGAAAAAGCGGATGGTGGGAGAGGACGAGTTACCCACAGGGGATAACCGAGTCTGTGAAGGTAGATGGCACGGGTTGTGTAGGAGGTGTGAGGGAAAGAGATTGAAGTGTCATGGGTAGTGAAGAATTCATTGATGGAATAGGAGGTATGGGTGGTAAAAATGCTACAGGTGTAGGCGTGAAGTTGTGTCGGGTGTTTGGGTATGTTAGAGGTTTGAGAGGAAGGAATGGGCTGCTTTGCATTTTTAGTTTACCGATGGGTGGAGGTTTCTTAACCATATTAGAAGGGCTAGGTCCTAAGATGGATGGAAGGGGTGAAGGTGATGAAGGTGTGATTGGTGAGGTTGGGGTATGAGATCTAGAGGAAAAGTGGATGGTGGGAGAGAGCAAGTTACCCATGGGGATAACCGAGGTGTTGTTAAGGTAGATGGCATGGGTCATGTAGGAGGTGTGAGGGAAAGAGACTGAAGTGTCATGGGTAGTGAAGAAGTCATTGATGGTATAGGAGGTATGGGTGGTAAAAATGCTGCAAGTGTAGGTGGAATTTGTGTCGGGTGTTTGGGTATGTTAGAGGTTCACGAGGGAGGAATGGGCTGCTATATTTTTAGTTTACCGATGGGTGGAGGTTTCTTAACCAGGTTAGAAGGGCTAGGTCCTAAGACAGATGGAAGGGGTGAAGGTGATGAAGGTGTGATCAGCGAGGTTGGGGTACGAGATCTAGGGGATGGGTTCTTCTGTTTGGGGGCTAGATTAAGTTTGGTGTTAGTTTTGGAGGATGTAGCTAAATCTAATTTGATGGGTGGATGAGTAAGGTTGGCCGTTGGGATGACCCCTAATGTAGTAAGAGGTTTAGGAAAGGAAGATGATGTAGGCATAGGTTTGGATGTAGAAGCATGTCGAGTTATGGGTAAAGGTGTGAGTTGAGCCTTGAGTGGTATCATGGGGGAACTTGTGATAGTTGTGGTTGTGTTTGGTTCGATCGGCTGATTTTTTTTTGGATAGATAGTGGAAGTGTCAATGAGTGACATTTGCATTTGTGTTGAGACAAGAAGTAGAAGACACCCCCAAAGTAAGACTCTATCCATGTAATCCGTGTGTCCGCTAAGCATGAGAATGACACTATAGTGGGTGGGATTAATGTGGATCCAATGGTGATTCTTGTAAAATGTGTCTTAGAAATGGAGAATTTTCTAGCCTTGGCCTCTTTGGGTAAGAGAGAGCTGAAAGTCACTCCGTAAGATCTTTGGTAGGCGATGGAGAATGGTGACCTAGAGGCAACACCCTTTCTACTAGATATTTGATAAGCAGAGGAGATGGCGGGTGCTCCTCTCGTGGTCAAGGAGGTAAACAAGTGTCTCCCATTGGTTGGAGAGGTATTTCAGTGACAACTCTCTAGGTGGAGAAGCCAAAGGTGAAGTGGTCTCGATGTTAATAGAAGGCTCCTTCACGGTGAGGGGGAGACAAAGGATGTTCTTCTCGTGGGTGGAGGAATAGGTGAGGTGGGTTCACGTGTAGGTGGAGGACTTCGGGCTGCCAGGATTTCTTGTATTGAAGGAATATGAGGTAATTGGGAAGTAATCGGTGCGCCACTAAAAATAGCATGGACCTCACGGGTATGGCCATCATTATTTCAGGTCTCTCTAGTTTGATCAAAAGAAGGGGTGTGATTAGGAAATGGTTTCTTAAAGATGTGCATGTTTTGGTTAGCAGGTGCATTAGGGTTATCCAAGACTAACTCACCATTTTCGAGAATTTCCTGGATAATTTTCTTGAAACTCGATGTAATTGTCATCACTATGACCTTTTACCCGATGATAGTTGTAGAAGTCATGCTCTTTGTACCACGCGGGTGTGGGGGCGGCAGATCAAAACTAGTGTGTGGTTTTACGAGAGGAAGGGTAATGACAATCGCTTTAATGAGATTTTCCAAGACAAAATAATAAGGCTCCCCAATTGGGGTGTATTTCCGTTGTTCTCGTCTCGAATTGAAAGGTCCTGGACCGGGAAAGATTGGATGAAGGATTAGGGTGATTTGATGGATGAGCTAGGCTTTCCTTGAGTACCACTATGTTAGCGCCCTTGGCTTTTGAATAATTATTTTGTGGTTTCAAGAAGAAGAGTTATCATTTGACTTAAATGACATGTTTTTATTGCGTAGTTGGATTTTCTTTTCTTTGATGGCCCGAATCTCTAGTTTTCGTGCCATGGTGAATGCCTCATCAAAGGTTTGGAAAGTCTACACTTGCAAAGGTCGATAAGATATGTCTAAAGACAAGCCCGAGTGAAGAGTTATATGAGTTTGGTTTGTGGTAATTGGAAAGTGAGTTGATTGATTAGGCTATGCCAACGAGTGACAAAATCCACGATAGACTCGCATCATATTGACGCGTAGAGATCCACCAAGTGACTCATCACAACAACGTAATCGAGACTGAGGTTGGGTCATCTCCACGCAAGATCGCTACCAAGCTTGACCCCAAGATTATTTTTATCCATGAATGACAACTCGTCCGTCTGAGATTTTGCATGAGTTACTTTTCTAGGTGAGTGACCCGATCAATGTTGCTCGGTCGATCTCTTAAGAATTCCTCCACGTTGACCCATCACCAAGCCAATGATCACGCTCTCTCCCATTCTATGGCTTGACTCAACTATATGAGCTTGAAATGGTTTCAAAGTTGATCTCTGCGAGCTCTTATTCTTTGCTCAATGAGCTCTCCAAATAGCTCACCACAATAATGAGACCGGATATGCAAGTCCAATTCATCTTTTGAACTTGACCACGCATTGACTCATTAGAACATGACACTCGTCTCGAGCTTGAGATTGATCTTTCCTTCACCTATATGGCTGACTGTCAATGCCTTCATTTGACTTTGTGCATGGCCTCAAATGATTTTTGAGCTCCTCGTTTTGGTGAGTTAGCTTACCCTTCACATTTCCAATGCCATTCATTCTTACGAGCTCGTCATTGGGAGCTTGAAACTTCTTCCACTCTTCAACACTCATGAAAAGCTTTACATATGATTTAGTGATAAGTATGATGTAAGAAACCCATCATGATAGTCAATGGGGATGATGAAGTTAGCGTAAAGAAGATGTTAAAACTCCTCTTTGACAAGGAGGGAAACTTGAGGGTACATGCAAGGAAGCTTCGCTTAACCGGTTTAGTATTGGGAAAGGTGATGATATTGTCAATATTACACCCCCTACACCACCTTGTTTGATTTTTGAGCCATCAAAAATAGTTGTCAAAATTCATTGGCATCCTTATTTTCTAGCTTGGTGATATTAGGAATGGGTGAATTATCTTCATGTACACAATAGACACCCAATTCAGATTCTTCCATTTCGTTATAAGGATCAAAGCATGTATTTTGTCCGCCCATTCATCGAGAGTTAAATCTGGAATGCCCTCAACTTTGGTACTGCTTTCTAGATCATTTGAACACTTGTCCTTATCAAAGGTGAGTAATTTACATTGATATGCCTTGGCATATGGGGATAAATGTGAAAGTTTGCAATTGGTTCTAACTTGATTGTTTCTTTGGCTTCGTACCTCGCCTTGAAAATCATGTGTGACTAATCTAAAAATAGATATCCATAATTTTTTTCTGTGAAGTCTCTTGATAGACACAACGCAAAGAGTGGTGGGAGGTCAATTACGAAACACATCTTGCAATCTTGTGACATTAGGAAAAATATGCAATGTTAAAATTAATCCTTTGATGATCCTAACCATTCCTAATACTATTCCATCCAGTTGCACTTACTCCTTTTAGCACTGGCTCATACTTTAGATCCATTTGATCTGCTATTTACTTTAGCATTACTGAGCTACTTGCCCCTGAATCGATCATGTAGTTCTGTACCAAGTGGTTCTTGATAATCAATGACACATAGAAAGGTGGAGGATTCAAATTCTTGCTTGGTTGACCCCATCCTATTGCCCTACATTAGTGAGAAATTTATCCTATCTTTGGTTTGATCCATTTGAGGTAGACGATTGGCCATCAGCTTACAAAAATATCATTGTCCTGGGATTGTAAGTGACTCCCACATGGAAATGCTCACATGCAATTTTTTTCATCTAATTGATGATGTTGAAAGGGGATGGATTATATTTTTGTTTCCCCTTACTTGGTACAAATTTCTCTTGCACATGGACGGTGCTTGGACTACTTTGCATCGGGTGCCTTAGGTTGATTTGATACATTTATAGCTGCATTTGGTCTATTAACTCCTTGTTGTGTAGGAGTGGGATGAGAAAAACTAGATTAAATGGTTGACCTCTTTTATTTTTATTTTATTTGTCTGTAGTATTGGCAGCCACAACTTGGAAAGGAGGATGATTAACTCCGCAAAAATATTCTGTTTGCCCGATTGACCAATGTAGTTTCTATTGGGGGTGCCTCTTGTTGAGTTTTGGATGCTAGATTCCCTCCTCACTGGTACTTGGGACACACCGATGGTCTCGCACCATTAGAGATCTAATTTAGTGCACCATTGAAACATGTTGATTGATTGTGAGGTATATTATAGGGGTAACACCATTCATACTCTGTGCCATGTTGTTTTGATTCGAACTAAAGATCTTGATGTTGAAATTACATTTGGATCATATGGTTGGAATGACCTGACAAATTTCCTGAGGTTTTCCTTGGTTTGGATTTTGATTTAAACCTTGTGTTGGTGGTATATTTTGCTAATATGGGGGCCTAGCTTGATACTAATTTTGGTGAGGCTGATACGGTCTAGAATTCCGAGCTTGTTTTCTCTTAATAGTCACTAACTCATTTCCTAGGTTATGTGGTTATTTCATAATCTATGTAGTTCCTTGGAGTTACTAGAAAAAGTAGAAGCCTCACTCTTAATTTGACTTATAGGGGTTGGAATGGGATTCATTCCTGGTGTTTGACTAGTTGTAGGAGTTCCCATGTCCAGATAGAGAAGAATTGGTGGCCTTGGGGCAAGCTTACCAACTTGAATCAAGATTTTTTTGCCTTGATAGATATGTCATGTAGGCCCTTGGTAGTATTGTTCCTCCCATTGATTGGGTCATCTTAGAAATGTAAGAATTCATACCATTCAATAAATAAAGAAACGCTCCTTTGGTGATTGGTCCGACATCTATTGGAATCCTGTCCCATGTCCGTTGGAAATGGAAATTAAAATATGTCATTCACTAGTTAGGAGCCCTTTTGATTTTTGTCAATTATTCTAATAAATAAAGATTGTCCACTCTCTCTTCGAATTGATTACAAAGAGCTGAACATAAATTGATTCCACCCGAATAAACCCTATTATTAGGCTCTTAAACCATTGTAAGGGCTTACCCTTGAAAGATGAAGCTAAAAATTGACCGTAACATCCATTTTGATAATTTCATTGATCGCACGTACATTTATAATGTCTTGATGTGGTCAATAAGAGTAGTATGATTTTCTCCCGTGAAATAAGGAATATTCTTTAATGCCGCAACCCGAATTAGATTTTGAGTGTTTAGGGCAAGTGGACTATTGCTCATGAAATTGTTAAAGGGATTTGGTGGTCCCTAAGGTGGTTGCTTTGATGTGCCATTATAATCGATCCGAGGACCCCGGTCAATTGGAGAAAAGGTCTACCGGGAAGAGGTGTAGACAAAGTCTTGTTAGGTGGAGATAGTGATATTTGTGGTCTTCTTCCTCTCCTTCCCTTGCCAGTGATAATTGTAGGTAGAAGAAAAAATACCCTCCTCTCTAGTATCGTGCCTAGTTCAAACTCTTCTCATGTACTTAGGCAACCCGTGCTATGACACCACCGAATTCTATCCCATCAGAGTCACCGGATGTGTTGGGAAATGGGCCTAAAAAGGATAATTCTTTCCAAGTCACGCAGTCAAACCATGAAAGAATTAGAATTAAAACTTTGAAGGACCTATATATTCAATCTTCTCGGAGGTTGGAATTTGATTTGAAATGAGAGTCCAAAATACCAAAAATGCTTGACTTCTAAATGTTAAAATATCAAAATCCAAAGTTTGGAGAACCACGAAATCCCAAAACCTAAAATTCTAAATCCCAAAATCCTCGAAACCCAAAATTCAAAAAACTCCAAAATTTTGAAAATCAAAATTTCAAAAAACTAAAAATACCCTTTTGAAGATTGGCCCTAATCTGTTAACTAGTGAAATTTGGACTTGTTTTGAGCAATTCAAGCCCTTGAAAATTGATTTTGAAGTTCATCATGAGAGGTGAAAGGTCCAAAATTTGAAATATGTAGTTTTCTAAGTCTGAATTTCTTGAAAATGTCTTTAAAATCTGTGGAATGAATTCCTCATCCCACCAAAGGTGCATGCCAATCTTGTTATGTCGAAATCACAACACCCCTGATTACTCGTAATTGAATGGTTGAGGTAGTCATTGTGATTTTTCAAACATGGAGTTATCCCAAAGTGTGGGACTTTGTGATCGGGATAACCCTTTGAGAAGGCCAAATTCCTATCCTAACCTAGTTCCAACTACTCCAAAGTGCAGAGTTACAAATCTAACACTAATCTAATGCTTTGTATAATGTCCCCTTTCCTACGCCAAAGGCCTAAGGGCCAATTCGAGTCCAAGCCTTGGTCATACCCAAGGGGCTTTGGATGCTGGGAGCTATTGGGTATGAATATCTAGTCCATTTTGTTATAATTCTTCATTGACATATGCAAAAAGGTGTTTTGGAAGGACTAGATGTTACGTTTTGTCGTTAGGAAGGGGCCACATGGTACTAATGTTCTAATTTTGCATTGGGGGTCACTTTTGGACCATGGCAACTTAAAAAGGGAAAAGTAACTTAAGTTACTTTTATTTTATTGGCCCTTCCAAGGGAAAAATGTGACTAGGGTTTATTGGGGCTCTTTTTCCTTGGAGAAGTTATATAAGGAGTTGGGGGAGAAAGGAAAGGCATTCTTGCATACCTAATTATCTCCTTTCATGTGAAAACTTGCTGTTTGCAAATCTATAGCTTGTGGAGTGAAATCCATAGGAACCCTAGCTTCCATGGTGAGAGATCCATCCCTAGCTAGCAGGGAATTCTTCAATAGTGAAAGATCTACCCTAGCTTGTCATTTTGGAGCTGTTTTCAGGGCTGATTTACAAAGATATTTTAAGAGGTTTTAGAGATAGGGTTTTGAGGGTTTTTGAGATAATTTGTGAAGATAATCAATGGGTTTTCATATTAGACTTATGGAAGAAATAAAGAAAGGGTTTGACATCATTTCTGAGAGGATTTCAAAGGGGTTTTGACCATCTACCAAAAAGGGTGACTTGTTTTGGAGATTGCAACCTTTATTTGGAGGGTTTCCAGTTGGCCATTTTCAGATCTAGGGTTGAATATCATCTTCTATATTTGTAAATGTTATTTCCAAAGTTTCATAGTTTTTGCACTTGTATTCGGGAAGATATGAATTTTAGAAGTTTTCCAGCTGTTTAGGGCACACTGTAATTTTCTGGCAGCAGCGTTATATTGTCTAAAAAATTCCAAAAATAGTTTTCTTATGTTCTTTATAATATTAGCAAGTTCTCTTTAAATTTTCAAGTGATTTGAGTGGATATTTTGGGAGTTATTAATTTTCTTTAGTTCGCTGCCCTAACTGGTAAAAATATGCAAAAATCAATATTTTATTTGGCTGTAAATTTTCAATATTTTGTGTTATTTAAGTGGTATCCCACAAGGGATATTTCAGTGGTATCAAAGTAGTTGTTTCTCCAACATGTTGGGATTGAAAGATGGGAGACAGAGACAGTGAGGATATAGGTGTAGATCTAATGAAACAATTGTTCACCAACATGGTAAAATAATAGGAGACTACCAATCTCTATTTGAATCAGCTCACTGAGAGATTAGCACAGGAAGACATGATTGATGCTCATACGGAAAGAGGAGAAAATAGCAATATGGGACAACATGGTCAAAGAGGTGAGGGTGGAAATTTAGGGCAGTGGTCTCCCCATTCTTCTACTAGGCCTTTGGGGTTTCACAAACCTTCTTTCTTGAAGGATCCGGAAGTTTCACAGTATGAAAACCAATGGATATTGTAGATGCGGAGTTATTATTGGGAAAAGTACTAGACCTTGAGTGATGGCTTTTGTGACAACATGCCATTCCAGGAATATTGCAAAATGAAGATTGGCAAAAGCCTAGGAGAGATCATCAGATACAGGTACCAGAGTTGTAAAGGAGATTGGGACAAATTTCTATTCCACACTTCGATGGTTCTAAGAAGTGTACTTGCAGTCTTGGGTTCATAAGTTGAAGACATACTTCAACTTGAATCCTATGCATGAGGAAGATGTAATTAAGTTTGCAATCTTACATCTTGAGGGAGACGCTCATGATTGGTGGCATCATGGGTTGATTACATAGGGACACATATACATCACGACTTATACAGAGTTCACACAGAGGCTAGTGAGTAGATTTGATAGGAGGGACCCTGAAAGGTATTTTAGAGAGTTGACTCATTTGAGGTAAGGGACCGTTTCCTTGGATCAATATATCACATTTTTCGAGACTATCGATCATGGTACTTGATGTTACGAGAGATGAGGTTGATTTCCTATTCACAACAAGTTTGACAGACGCTCTCATTGGATTTGTGAAGGAATTTGAGCCTTCTTCTTTGCATGAGGCTATTAGGAGAGCTCGTGACTTGGAGTTATCCACTCCTAAGTCGAGGTTTCCACCTCGAGTGCAGCCTAAGGGTTTCCTTCTAGATCCGATGGTTCGCAGCCGAAGGTACCTCCACCTAGGAAAGATACAACCAGGAGACCATTCATATCTAGAGAGGATAGAGATGAATTGAGGTGAAAGAAACTATGTTTTGATTGCCACACACCTTGGGTTCCAAGACATGATTGCAAGGGTAGAGGAAGGCCCAATTCATAGAGGTCTTTGAGGAGAGTGATGGTGATGAGGAGTTAGACACATAAGGATTAGAGGATGATGATGATGAGGCATTAGATAGTGTGGGTGTTGAGTAGGATAGTGAGACTTTTCCCTAGGAGACTATCACCACTTTGTCTAGTACCCTGAGGTACAAGGCATTCAGAGTTAGGGGAGTTTTGCAGGGACAATGAGTAGTGGTACTCATTGATAGTGGGGCAACCCACAACTTTATTGATGCCTCATTGGTTGAGAGGCGAGGGTTATAGACATAGGAGTTTGAGGGCTTCAATGTGGTTATAGCCAATGGAGATTCTATGAGATGCACACAATGGGTTCCCCAATTGAGCATCACGATGGGTAACTATACAGTTACCGATGATTTCTATATTGTTGGTATTGGAGAGACCAACATAGTGCTTGGAGTATAGTGGCTCCATTCCCTTGGTGAGTTTCGAACTAACTTCCAAATGATGGAGCTGAAGTTTAAGTCTAAAGGGAGGAATGTGATCTTGAGGGGATTATCTTCAGAGGCACCCTGAGTTGTTACGGCCAAGAGGATCGAGAGGATTTATAGGCACAATGGGGTGGATTGGGAAGTACATTGTTTGGTTTTGACCAAGAAATTAGAGGATGGACAACATGAGTATCATGTGGATATACAGGGCTTATTGGATAGACATAGTGTAGTTTTTGGTGACATACCTCCAAGCATACCTCCAAATAGGGGATTTGAGCATGTGATTGAGCTCGAGGATGCTAGACTAGTGGTTACTTCTCCTTACCATCACCCCAAATGGTTTAAGGATGAGATCGAGAAGACTATACATGAGCTCATTGATATGGGGCATATTAGACCGAGTTCCAACCCTTTTGCTTCTTCGGTGGTATTGGTGAAGAAGAAGGATGGGACCATGTAGATGTGTATAGACTACCGTGCCTTGAATAAGAAGACAATAAAGAACAAGTATCTGTACCACACATTGATGAGTTGCTTGACAAGCTACATGGTGTAATCTATTTTTTGAAAATAGATTTATGATCTAGATATCATCGATCAAAGTCAGGGAGCAGGATGTGCATAAGACAACTTTCAGATGTCATTACGGTCACTTTGAGTTCTTGGTGATGCCCTTTAGATTGTCTAATGCTCCAGCTACATTCCAATCTTGCATGAATCATGTGTTCAACCACCACTTGTGGAAGTTTGTATTGGTTTTCTTTGATGATATTTTAGTCTACAACAAGACTTGGGAGGACCATATCAGACACCTTGGTGAGATATTGGGGATATTAGAAGCTAATTCGCTATATGCGAAAGCTTCTAAGTGTGAGTTTGGCATGACCAAACTTATATATTTGGGATATGTGATTGGTGGGGTACAGTGAAGGTGGATAGAGAGAAGATACATGTAATTCTTGGATTGGCCGCTACCTAGGACATTGACACATTTGAGAGGATTCATGGGGTTGTGCACACACTACAGGAGGTTCATGAAGAATTTATCTTGGTTGAATTCTCCATTGACCGATTTGACCAAGAAGGGGGCTTTTTCTTGGTTAGAGGCAACACAATAGGTTTTTGATCACCTCAAGGAGGTGATGAGTTTGTGTCCCATTCTCACATTACTGATTTCTCCTACCCATTCATTATAGAGTGTAATGCATCAGGAGAGGGTGTTGGGGCAGCTCTCATGTAGGATAGGCATCCCATTGCCTATGAGAGTTAGAAATTGAAACCCATGGAGAGAGGGTATTAAATTTATGACAAGGAGATGTTGGCCATTATGCATGCTTTGGCCAAATCAGATAATACCTTATGGGCAGTCAAATTCATGGTTCAGTATAATCACAACAGTTTGAGGTTCTTCTTGGGATAGAATGAGCTCAACGATCGCCATCAAAGATGGGTGAACAAGGTACAAACATATGACTTTGACATAGAGTACACTAGAGGTAAGAATAATATTATTGTTGATGCTTTATCTAGGAGGCCTTACCTCACTTCTATGCTTAGTTCTATGTAAGATTTCAATGGATTAGAAGGCTCATATACTTGTTGAGTATTCCAAAAATCAGTTTGCATGTGAGATCATGGATGGTATTATACAGGATGACCGATACAGAGTAGTGGATGATCTCATTTTCTACAAGGATAGGATTTTCCTTGTACTAGGATCCAAAATGAAGGAGAAGATCCTTCGAGCAGTACATGATACACCACTAGCTGGGCATCTTGGGTATTTCAAAACATATAGGTTTATCAAGGAGATATTTGCATGGAAGGGGATGAAGGATGATGTCCTTAATCATGTCAAAGAGTGTATGGTTTTCCAACAAACCAAATCTGAGCAGTCTTTTCCAGTAGGATTACTTCAGCCTCTCCCCATTCCCAAATAGAAATGGGAAAGCATATCTATGGACTTTATCACAGGGCTTCCCTTGGTGCATGGGCATAGCTGCATTTATGTTGTAGTTGATCGGTTAACTAAGTATGCTCATTTCTTTTCCCTACCCAAGGGGCATGAGGCAGTGGATGTGGCCCGATCTTCTATACAGGTATTTTTAGGCTACATGGGTTGCCTAAAAATATTATCAGTGACAGGGACAAGATCTTCATGAGCACCTTTTGGCAGGAGATCTTCAGACTAGCAGGTATGGAGTTGACTCCTAGCACTAGCTACCACCCACAGATAGATGGGAAAATGGAGATAGTCAATAAGTGGATAAAGGGATACTTGTGAAGTTATGTGTTAGGACATCAACAAGCATGGATTAGATGACTACACATGGGTGAGTATTGCTACAATACCACCTATCGGATGTGAGCATAGGTATGACTCCTTTCGAGACCTTGTATGGGTATGCTTTGTTATGACATTTGTGGATTTGGTATTACTAGATAGCCAAGCTCCCAAAGCTCAAGATTGGTTATAGGAGAACCAGGATATTCTGAAGGCTCTCAGAGAGAACCTTCGAAGGCACATAATCAACGAGAAGGTATAATAGAAGGTATATGCGAGATAGGGTCACAAGATAGAGAGAGGTCTTTTGAGGTTGGGGATCTAGTATTCCTACATTTACAGTTGCCACCATATAGGTTGTCCTCATTATTAAAGAAACAAAAGGGTGCGAAGGGAAATTGAGACCAGGGAGAGCAGATTTTTGCATTAATTATTTCATTTCAGGACAAGAAAAATTTGGGAAGGAGGAATAGTTCATCAAATTGGGAAGTTTCATATGAGCTAGAGCTACTAGTCCATTTTGTTATAATTCTTCATTGAATGCAGTTGTTTTGGAAGATACATAACGTCTTCCATGTTTCATGCCTTAAAAAGGCACTTTTGGACCATAGAGACATATTGTACCATCTATTAGCCCGTGACTAGTTTTTGCTGCTTTTTCTAGATGAGGAGGGGCGTTGGTGTTAGAACCATAATGTTGTTTGACTTATTAAAGAGAGACAAAGGGGGCTTAGGAGCAGTGATCACCAAGTATTTGGTGCGATGGAAGGATTGCCACTTGAGGATCTACTTTTAGGGAGAGAATTTTTAATATAATCAGGGTTTTGACCATCTACCAAAAAGGGTGACTTGTTTTGGAGATTGCAGCATTTATTTGGAGGGTTTTCAGTTGGCCATTTTCAGATTTGAGGGTTGGAATATCATCTTCTATATTTGTAAATGTTATTTCCAAAGTTTCATAGTTTTTTCACTTGTATTCGGGAAGATATGAATTTTAGAAGTTTTCCACTTGTTTAGGGCATGCTGTAATTTTTGGCAGTGTTATATTGTTTGAAAAATTCCAAAAATAGTTTTCTTATGTTCTTTATAATATTACAAGCTCTCTTTATTTTGAAGTGGATATTTTGGGAGTTATTAATTTTCTTTAGTTCACTTTGCCTCTAATCGGTAAAAATCTGCAAAAATCGGTATTTTATTTGGCTAAAATTTTCAATATTTTGTGTTATTTAAGTGGTATACCACAAGGGATATTTTACTTTCCCAAGGAGACAGAGTTAGAGAAAATGCATTAAAGTTGAAACCTACTCTAAGGGAAGGTGATGCACCAAGAAGGATGTTGAAGAACCTACACAATAAACACAACACAACTAGAATATTCCAATGAAAAATAATAACAAATACAATAACCTTGCATGCAATGAAAGATCAAGAAGATGCAATAGAACACATAAGAGGGTTTGAAAATCCATAGATATGATTTTATTGCTCTCAAATTTGATACAATACATCACATTTAGGGCCAAAGGCACAAATTTTGCATTACAATTTCTAGTAGGGAGGTTTGGAATCTCCACAAAATCTCTTACAGACAAGAAGAAGAAGGGAGGGGCATATACATGGTGTCCAACATTGAAATGAGCCTCTCCTTACAATATATAGGAAGAATGAGAGAAAGAGAGAGATAAGAATTAGAAGTCTTGCTTCAACCACCTAAAAATGCATTAAAATCACTAGCAACAATGATGGGCACCACTGCAAAACCCATACCTCCATGTACTTTTCCTTGTTGGGGAAGGAAGGAAGCCCATACCTCATCATTTTGGTAGGTGAGAAATCTAGAACATCCCTCTAAAATGGTGGAATCTATTTATTCATTTTTAAATACTTAGTCTCACTAAAATTAAGAAAACTAGCAGTAGTTGTGTAGAAGACACTTCGAGAGATTTCCAAAAGTCCTATTTTGTGCAAATATAAGATCTCAGGTCAAAATTTATGGTTGTCTAAAGATGAAGGTGTCATACTGCAATAAATGTGAGTAGTCAATTTTCCCTTTTCGGACTCTGACAATGCATCGTAACCTCTTAGATATGAAAATTTGGATTTTTGGGATTCAAAACTTTTGAAATTTCCACTTCGGAGGTCATGTTAATGTTCATTGCTTGAGTTGGCTTGAGAGTTCTCGAAATGCTTTGAACCTCTCGAAGTATAAAATTCAAATTGAAGTTTGGACTCCAAAATTATGTTGCATGTGACACTATTCATTACTCGAGCCAAAAGTTCGAAATTTCAAAACTCAAGTCTGAATTTTTACTTTGGGATTCAAACCTATGCATTGTCGGGTTTTCGGGACTTCAAGTTTTGGAACTTTGGGTTTTCGTAGGGTTTTGGGACTTCGGGTTTTCAAGGGTTTTGGGACTTCATGGGTTTCGGGACTTGAGGTTTTGGAACTTCGGGTTTTGGGGCTTTCAAGATTTTATATTTTTGGGAGTTGTGTAGAAGACATTGAGAGCTTTCCAAAAATTCCTATTATGTGAAAATCTGAGCTCCCGAGTGAAAGTTGTGGTCATCTGAAAATGAAGGTACCATCGAACTCGAACAATGCATTATAACCTATGAAATCAAATTTCAAATTTTGGGATTGAACTTTAGACATTTCCACTTGAGAGGATGAGTTACTATTCATTGCTCGATTTGGCTTGAGAGTTCCAAAATGCCAAAATTTTGAAGTTTGAAAATCTAAAATTAGGTCGCGTGACACTTTTCATCAATCGAGCACAAATTTTTGAAATTACTCAAGTTTGAATTTTAGGCTTGGTGTCGACCTTTGTATTTTTTTTGGGTTTTCGGGACTTCAAGTTTTGAGGTTTTGGGATCAATTTGGGTTTTTGGGGTTTTTTCGGGACTTCAAATTTTCAGGGTTTCGAGACTTTGGGTTTTGGGGGTTTCGGGACTTCGGGTTTTGAGGTTTCGGGACTTTGGGTTTTCGAGGTTTTGGGACTTTAGGTTTTGGGGGTTTGGGACTTTAGGTTTTCAGGTACTAATCATCCATTCGGGCACATGAAACCTTTGAAATCCCGAAATCCCAAAGTCTAAAGTTCGGACTTAGGTTTTCGGACCTTTTGCTCCCCTTTACGCACTTTTTCCGTTGAGTCCCCAAATTTTTCCTTAACATACCTCCGAATGACCCCACCTTCGAAGTCTAAATTTTGGACTTTAGAACTTCTTCATTCCTTGAACCAGCTCGAACTCCCAAGCTCCTCCGTAATGTGCTTAACCAATCCCAAAATGTGACCTCCTTGGATGAATCGATCCTTCATTTTCTCTGTATGAGGTCATGTTTGTCAAATTTTTCTTGAGGGGAAAAATTGGATAACAAGTGGTTCACTCAAACAATTAGGATTAATTGGTACATATACATTAGATTCCAAGTCTTTATTTCATAAAAATACTCCTAAACACATTTCTAGTCATCATTAATCTAATTTTTATGTTTTCTCGGGAATTCTCACCTTGTGGTTTTGATCGAGCTTGTTTCTCTATGTGTAAAACATAGTCAAATTTTTGGAAAAGTTGGATAAACCATTTTTTCCAAAACTTGACCGACTTCCTCCTCCCTTGATTGTTTCTCAAAACATGTGTAAAAAAATATCTTTTTAATTTTATATATTTTCATAGTTTGACATTGTGGTAATATATTTGGAAATTTGTGTAGTGTTTTCTTAAGTCCAACGTTTGAAGTCACATAACTAGACTCATCTTTAGGGACAAATGATAGAGAATGGTTTAGAAGTTGAAAAAAATATTAGAATAAGTATAGATAATAGTTTAGAAAACTATAGGTTGACCATTCAATTAATATTGAAAGGAAACCAAAATTGTTAATTGTTTTAATATTAGTTGAAAAAGTTTTTAAGTATAATTATAATTCAAATCTTATACTACAATTAGTTATTATATTATATTTGAAATTAAAATATTACTATCCACAATGAATTTAATTTAAATATGATGGGATTTTATTAAAAGTTAACGAATAAAATATTTAGTTAATGTATCAATATAAAAAATATGAATTATTATTAAAATTTGATTATATATATAAATAATTTATTAAAAAATAAGTCCTGGCATCACTCTTCCATTCCATAACCTTTTGATGAAGTTTCCCACATGGTGGTTCATTACATAATGCTAGAAGGAAGGTTCTCCACCCTTCCATTGCACCATTTGGTTATGCTTAATCACTTCAGGAGAGAAGAAAAGGTCAATTTTCCTTATTAAATTTTCTATTCTTTGGAAAAATCTATTTTAGAGGTTCAAGGGCATAGGCAAGTGCTACCACTCCATCATGGAGTTATCTTCCTTATTCATCAATGCATCCTAGATGTAATTGCAAATGACCTCGGACCTCCTTTGGATCAACTAGGACATGCTTAACAAGGAGATTATGAAGTTGAACAAGGATATAAAATGGGGAATAATTGGAATCAAAGGTATGAGAAGCCATAAAAGATCCAAAAATGGGCATGTAAGGAATGAGTTTACCAAATGATTTAATATAAATTGAATTAAATCTAAATTGTAGAGTAACTACTATAATGAATGATGTACAAATGATAAAATACAATAAATGGACAAGAAACAAGCATGTAATAATATGAAACCATAAATAAGAGAGATAGAGAGGGTGACTTAGTTGATTCTATGTGACTTGGAGATGATATGGGCCAAGAAACTACTGGAAGAAACTGAGAACAACATTGTCGAGGCTCACTCAAAGTTCTGGAGTTCATAAATGTGCGGGAAAAAGTGCCCATGGGAGGACATGAGTGCCCAGACCTAGTGATCGATCTTGGCACTAGTGTTCATTCAAGTGCTCAGTTACGATATCTTCATGGCTATATGATCTTTGTTGTTGATCTCTATTTTTCACTCTAATGACACTTTGGTCATACCAACATGTAACCTAAAAATAGATTTCCTAGCTGAACATACCCATAAACCACATCAAATCTAATAAATAAGATGCACATGGGGAGTTGGAGTGAACCCGAAAGTCACCCGAAGAGTGATCTTACGACCGAGCGATGCACTAAATTTAGATTCCATGTAGTTCTTCTTTTTGTGTTTGTGTAAATGATGCCCTAGTATGCCCTTTTGTAAGTTGCACTATGATAGCGGGTTTAGTCATAAAATCATTCAATTACTACTATAATTCGACCGAACTATATTATTATATATATGGATATTGCATAAGAAAAGTATTCATTGATGACCCATCCCTTAGTCCAGTTATCGGTTTGTTTGGTATTTGTCATTGTTTGTCTTGCATAGTCATCACTCACTCACACAGCTCCAGTCATCTCTCGGGAGTCTTAAGCTGTCATCATTATTCACTCGATTGTCATCTCTAGTATTTGACTATGACGCGTAGGAGGGTATTAGGGTGCATGGGGTGCTCTGGTCCTCATTTCTAGGCACCCTTGTTCTGTCAAACTTGGTTTTAATTTAGAAATTTGAGGTCGGTATTTATGAATTTCCTCCCATCTCCTTAGGTACTAGGCACCATGTTGGGTCATTAGTGTTGAAATTTGAGAAAGATACCCCTATAGAAACACAACATACATAGTACCTTATGGAAAAATTATTTCTAGTAAGGGATAGCTATCTACATAGAGCAAGGACTCCATTTGGGCACTATTCTACATCACACACTTTGCATAGGAAAGGGAGTCTATTTTATTCCATCAACCATTTTTTATTTTATTTAGCTATTTCCCGCTATCTCTACGTCATTGATGCTAGGGCATCCTATGTACATTATTGCACACACAATCACATATAACTACACTAGGTTTGAGACATAATGCAATGTTTAGTTGTAAGTATACCATTATGGCTGCTAAAGACAATCCAACCCCTTCATATGCATATTTTTTTTTAGGGTTTGATTCTTTGTGTGGAGTTTTGTAGGTGATTCATCATTGTGGGTTTACGACATCATCGGTGAAGTAGGTGTGACATCAACGTGACAAAAGGTGAAGTATTGTGAAGACCTAGTGACTATACAGGGACTAGATTCTAAAGCATTGTTCAATAGACCATGGTGCCCAAATTTTAGATCGGGAACCCCAGGTGCGCCCTCATCCTTCCCTAGGCATCCCATCGGCTAGATCTGCCTCCAATAAATTTTTTTGAGGTGCATTGTGACACTCTGTTCTACCTATTTTTTATTCTGTTCAATACTAGATCACTGTGAGGTTAGTTTATTTCAGGTTAGTACCTTTCCCCTTCTATTTCATTTCATTTAAAATATCCAATAAATTACTTACCATTTCTATTTTAGTATATTTCCTTTATTACATTTATGTACTCTTAGATTCATTCTAAAATTCAAATTTTAGTATATCATTTTGGTGAACCCATATATTAGAACATTTTCCTTAGGATCCACTATAAAACCTCATGGCTAAGGATAACTCTTCTTATTCCCATCTTATCATGCCTCATGTTAAGCTCAATCCAATATATGATGAGGCTGATATCATTGAGCTAAATACCATTTATAGACATCTTATTGTTTTAGATAAGGTTAACCAATACATCTTATCCCTCGAATGCAATATGTCTACTAGTCTTGAAAATTATTCTATTTGCTATGTTTTTGATGTGATGTCCTTCACTCATTTTACACCATGTTATGCAGATACTCATGATCCTCCTTCTGATATTTCTAAATAAATTCTAGATGATTCTCTTATTGATTACATGCTTGGTCTTGATAATAGCTCACATGTGCATACCGATTCTTCTCATAGTCGATCACTACTATAGCTACATCTCATGATTCTCCTATATCTCGATACTTTCTTATGATCCATTATCACATACTAGTTCACATACTCTTTCATACTATGTTGATGATCCAATTGATAGTACACTTAATGACATTTTAATATTTGAGTCTCTATTTGATGTCGATGAAACAATTGATAGCCATGATTCTAGTAATTTCCATATTGCAGTGTGAATCTTGTAGACACCTAAAATTGGTATCCATGCCTTCATTTTCATGCGTGCACACATTTTATTATTCATCCTCCTTATTTAATCAAATGCCCTCTTTGAATTTAATTAATTAATCCCTATTAATTAATTAAATTCCATCACCTTTAATCCTATTTAATCAACATTAATTAATTAATTAATTAATCATGCCCTAACTAACTTCCCATTTTGGAATGCTTTCATTCCAAATCTACACCCCTATTTTTCTCTACACTTTTTCAAACCTATCTGCACTACCAACTCACCTTAACCTCACCCCCTAAATGACAATTTATTACCTAATGATTTAAAGCATTCGGTCAGTTCCAAAAAGACAAGGAATCACACCAAAATCAAGAAAATCTTCCCATTGGGGAAACTTTCCCCGTGATCGGTGACGACCCAACCTGAGCCTCAGTTGACCTATATAACCAAGTGACTTATTACTATTCTCCATCAAGTGCACGCAAATATGAAGATGTCCTTGCATCATGTAGATAATCCTTTGTGCCGGAAAAATCTGAAGCCATTATAGACCTCTCGGACCTCCTCAGCAGCATGTATGTGTCAATTGAGATTGAATTTTTGTGATATTGTCATTGTTTTACATAGATTTAATCAAATTTATCATATTATCTTTTATTTTTCGTAACTAATCTTTTGCGGTTCTAGAACATTAGCAACAAAGTTCACAACTTCATCACCAACCTCTTTCTACAAATCCATTCTTGTAGGTTGATCACCTACTTTCCTTCCCTCATATTTATTCATCCTGTCATAGTTCTTTGTCAACCTTTTAGGTCACCGATTGACTTGACCTCAATGGCCCCCGCTTTCTATTCTAGAACTATCCTCAGCTCTTGTATGTTCTTAGTCTCTCTTTCAATATGCTAATCCCTCATCCAACTCATCTATCATAGAAAAATAAGCCTATTTCAGCATCCCATTCGCCGCCGACTAGGGTCCTAGTTTCAATCCTTCCCCATAAACCTTGTTCTTTGTTGTTTCTCCTAGTTTATATTTCCTTAAATCTCTTATGCGAATAGATTTCAACATCTTCATACTCCTGTGGCTGCCCGATTGCACTCAAATCATCCATAGTATACATACTTCTCTCATTTTCCGATCCAACCTCCCGATTTTCATTGACTTGCCTTTGTATAGTCCGGGTCGCCGTCCACCTGACTAGGTACATTTATCCTTCCGGTTGTTTAATTAGATTAATATCTAAAAAATCAATATTTCTTTCAACTTCTATATTCTTTCAACCTCTCGCATAAGTATCAATATATTTTTGTTTAGATCCCTTTTTTAACAACAGGGTTGACATCCATCGAGGAAGTTAATGCTTCTTGGGAACACTTTGTCGAAATCCCCACCCCAATAATTTAATAAAAATGTTTGTAGTCTTATTTACAAGTTTCATCTGATTTACAACAAGGATCCAACATCATCTTGCACCCATATCATCTTACATATGAGGTAACATAAACCCTCAAGTACTTTTGAGTTATGTACTTTCTTTAGTAACTAGCTCTTTTTTATTGATAACGAAACGATAAAATACAACAACATTCTCTTTATGCTTGGTAAGACCACCCTTTAGGTGATCTATTGCGTTTATTACTTTTTGTCTTTGATTTTTCTATCTTTTGCTAACACTACAACGTGAGGCTATGTTTCATCACTTATCGGTGTTGGGTTTGTGGCTTAGATTTCTCATCACATCCAAGAAGTGTAGATAAATAGGAAAACCATTATCTAGGTATTCTTCTCTTTTTACCTATTTTCTCATTTTTGCATTGTACTTTCCCATTCCTAGTTATGTTCTCATCTAATGTCATATTTTGTTTTCAGGTTAAAAATAACTTTATTTTTGCATCCTTCCTTCCCACATAGCTTAAATAGGGGTTAATATCTTGGATACCACACTCTACCACACATAAACTTAAAAATTATAAATCAAAATAACACCTCAAAACATCCCCTTACCTAGTATCCTAATTGGAATTTCATCACCCAACAATAGATCACCTCACAAATTTCCCAACCATAAAAACCTGAAACCAAACATAATTTACCTTCTCCTAGGCACTTGGTTAACCATCCCCTTTTTTATTTTTCACACATTATTAATAATCAAACATAAAAGAAAAACTGTCAACTTTTCTTTCTTGGGTAAAAACTATTTTCATGCCCATAGTCACTCGTTTAACAACTAAAAGAATGGAACAAAAATTTTCTTCCAACGATTCCTTATCTCAACAAATGTTCTTTACAAAATCTCCTCATTTGTGTCTTTGATCACCTCTTTTATGACATGTTCTTAGTCTCTTATTCCAATATGCTAATCCCTTATCCAACTCATCTATCACGAAAAATCAACCTATTTGCATCCCGATTACCATCGACTAGGGTCTTGGTTTCATTGTTTCCCCATAAACCTCATTCTATGTTGTTTCTCCTAGGTGTCTGTTTCTTGAGATCTCTTATGCGAGATAAATTCCATCATCTTCATACTCATGCAACTACTTAATTACACTCAGATCCTACATATACTCATTTTCATCTGCTCTCATTTTACAAATCCAACCTCCTAGGTTGTCATTGACCTACCTCTGCACAATATGGATCACCATCAACCTAGACTAGTTACATTTATCCTTTAACACTTCTCGAGTTGTTTAATCGATCAATATCTAAAATAATCAATATTGCTTTTAGATTTTGTATTCTTTGAGTCTTTGCATATTATCAGTATATCCTTTTGATTATATCTCTTTGTTTAACAATGGGGGTTGACATCCACCGAGGAAGTTAACACTTCTCGAGTCTGATTTTTCGTAACACCCACCCCAATCATCTAATAAAAATCATTTTTAGTCTTATTTGTAGGTTTTATCTCGATTTATACCAAACCTCAAGGATCCATCATCATCTTGCGCTTGTATCATTGTACATATGAGGTAACATAAACCCTCAACAAAGTTTTGAGTTATGTGCTTTCTTTAATAACTAGCTCTTTTTATTAATAATGAATGATAAAATACAACAATATTCTTGACACGCTTGGTGGGATCACCCTTTAGGCGATATCTTGCATTTATTGCTTTTTGTCTTTGATTTTTTAACTATCTTTTTGCTAACACTACAACGTGAGGATCTGTTTCATCACTTATTCGTGTTAGGTTTGTGGCTTGGATTGCTCATCACATTTGAGAAGTGCAGATAAATAACAAAATCACTATCTAGGTATTATTCAATTTTCCCTATTTTCTCGTTTTTACATCATACTTTCCCATTCCTACATGTGTCCTCATCTAACGTCATATTTTATTTTGGGTTAAAAATAACTTTATTTTTACATATTTCCTGCCCACATAACTTAAATAAGGGTTTAATATCCTCTTACATACCACACTCTACCACACACAACCTTAAACCTCATAAATAAAAATAAAACATTAAAACATCCCCTTACTTGGTTTTTTGATTGGGATTTCATCACCCAATAAAATATCACCTCAAACATTCCCCAACCACAACAAGCCCAAAACTAGATGTAGTTTTCCTTATCCTAGGCTCTTGGTTAACCATCCCCTTTTTTTTTTCACACATTCTTAATAATAAAAAATAAAAGAAAAAATGCTATTTGCTTTTCTTTCTTGGGTAAAAACTATTTTCATGCCCGTAGTCACTCATTTAACAACCAAAATAATGGAGCAAAGTTTTCTTCCAATATTCATCGATCCACCTTATCTCAACAAATGATTCATGACAGCATGTGTTTGGCTTTGGAGAAATTACACATAATGAGGAATTCTCCTACTGGTGCTCATTTCAACTTCCCCATTTCTTGAGTGAGTTGACCTTAAATCTCCAACGTCACTCATCTCAATTAATATTCAACAAATTTCTTTAAAAAATCACCTCATCTTTGCGCATTTGATAACCTCTTTTATGATAACCAACCTCTTATTGATGTCTCTCACCTAGAAAATTTTGTTCACACTATAACTTTAGGAGAGACCAATCCATTTGTATACTAGCAATCTATTCCATCTAGGCCAACTACTCCAACATCCATCTCGATTAGAATACTTTGAACCTCCTAGGCCTCCCTCGATGATGCCAATCTAGTTGCACTTCAAGATTATCTCCTTAGGAAATCAACCCAAATTCCCCCAGATGAAAAACCACTCCAACAAATTTATCCTTATCAAACCAATCCTCAAGCTACCCAGCCTTACAACTAATGATATTTCTATATCCCATCTTGTTTCCTCTTCCATCAATCCTTTGACTCATCAGTTGCCTAGATAATCACATTGATCCCTCAAAATCTACCACCGATAAAAAAGAAAATCAATAATAATCTTCCCCTCATCTCTTTAGTCACTATTCCCATTAGTGTCCCTACTCAATATGCCCAAACATCATATCCATTGTTTAGGAAGTATGATATTATTACATCAAGTATGCTAGTCAATATTTCCCACCACCTTTCATGGGTGCTTTACATTATGCACTATCTAACCCCTTTCAAAAACAATATCAACCTATCCATACCCACATTCTTTCTCAACACTTTCTATAACAACCTACCCAATACCAACAATCTTATCATGTCCCCATCACCCATCAATAGTTATTTCAACAACCAACCTTTCAATCACATCCCATGGCTTACCCCTAAAAAATTCATTTTTATTAAGCCAAACACCAACACATCCACAAGATCATCAAAAAATTTACCGAGATGACCTCTTACATGAATCCACTACCTCTTTCAAATGATCCCATGCATGCCCTCGTAAATAGGTTAGCCAACCTTAAAGGTGAAAATTTGGGAACCAAGGTCTCGTTATCATATGAGAAAATGAAGGTGCCATTTGGGAGTAATGCCCATTCACCCATTCATACATATTAAACCATATCCTCTACATTGGGAATTTCCAAAATTCACCGAGTTTAAATAAAAAGAAGATCCACAAAATCATCTTCATAAATTCAAACATGCATGCTATCTTATTGCACATGAATAGGACTTGATGCTTTGTACTTTCCTTATGTCTTTGGCTGATCCCACATTGAGTGGTATAATTCTATCCCTCATTATTCAATATTATATTTCTCCCAACTCACACAATTGTTTTTTGAACATTCTTCGATTAACATTACGTGAAAAATAACCATTAATGATTTATACGCCATTTGAAAATTTTAAGATGATTCCATTACCAATTTCATTGCATGATGGTGTGTCATTATAAGCCAATTTTCCTTTGCTCTCCCAAAAGTCATTCATAATTTTGAATGGTGCCTTCTTCGCTGTTCTCGTATTTCATCTCCCTCAATCTTTTGTGATTGGGATGACATTTTAGAAAACTGATCTCATTGACCTCTTCTCACGTTCATATGCGAAGAATATATCTTCAACTCTACAAATCCAATCGTTCTGCACCTTTGATGAGGCCTTCACAATGGCCCGCAAACTTGAAACATGTGCCCTCAAGCAGGGCCATTTAAAAATCAAATCAAATAAACCCAAATATGATTTTACTAAATCATACATGCCAAACGAAAAATTAAAAGTGGAAGTTAATGCCTTGGTTGTTAAATCATCTCATGCATCTACATCTATCACATGGACTCAAAAAGAGTCACTCGACCAATGCCTAACTACACTCCCCTCGAGAGTCATAAAATACAATATTTGATAAGTTAATGGTAGTAAAATTGATCACATTACCTCCTACATGAAAATTCACGAGTCAAGACCGAAACCTACACTGGTATCATGAATACTAGTACTATAAGTTTCATCAAGTCTCGAGGCCATGATATAGAAATATGTCATACCTTAAAGTATCTAGTCTAAAGACTCATTGATTAGGGTGATCTGCAAGTTGACAATCCAAATTCTTCACCCAATCAACCACTTGACATTTTTAAACAAGCTTTTCTCGGATCATACATCAAAAATCCAAAAACTACTTCCACTGACAACCCGACACCTAATGCTCATACTATAAACACCCTGAACACTAATGATCAGGAGCATGTTCCATCCACAACTTCATCATTGACCACCTCTATTCCCTTTGACATCCTCCCTACATCTGTTATATGTACATCTATCTCAAAGTCTACTCCCACATCTACAACTACTAGAACTCCATTAGCAAACATATCATTTATACCCTTAGAGACATTCATGTAGAAAATTTATTCCTATTTCCACATTTGGCATTAGTCCTTCACCAACTTCCTCATCCACCTCATTATCCATTCCAGGTAGGCTCGACCACCTCACCTATATCTATTCCAGCCTTTCCTATCGTACCATCCGTGGAACTTGTATGGGTTCCTCCTCTCTCGATATCTTACCCATACCAACTACTATGGCTACATCCACATCACATGCTTCCTTTACCCCAACTTTATCATTTGAGGAATTTTTAAAAGTACTTTACCTCAAAATGACATCAAACATTCTCTTGTTATGCCATCAAAACAATCCCCTCAATCACCATCTTCTACAGATCATCTCAGAAAATGTTGTTTCCTACACTTGAACCAACCATATCATTACCATTCAAATTTCTAGTTAAGTTTTTGACACCCCTTGAGAATGTGTCCCCACATAAAAAATATGACCCCTCCTGAGTAAAACCATCCAATCAAAACTCATATGTTTTAGAACCATGAACATTTCAACTCATTAATCAAGATCATATTACACTAAAACACCAATCAATATCAAATTTGGATCCAAATCATCAAAACATCAATATACTCGGGTTTTACCCCAAGCACCCAAAGTATCTCATAAACCATCCTCTATTCCTTTAGTTGGATCATGTACCGAAATATTCCAACACTTGTTACAAACCTCTACAATCACACTTCCGTCTATCAAGGCCTTAGACCCAAAAGAAAAGAAGCCTCTATGGTTAAATTCTAGCCTTATGGGTGCTTTTTAGCATACCCATGGGAATGATACTGAGCATTATAGAGCACTCCAGGACATTATTCATAGAATCATTAAAGAGGGAAGACTTTCCCTTGGACCGAGTTGGTCCTCATCTTCCACATCTAGTCTAACATTTATTATTTCACCTTCGAGAGATGAGTAATCTAGTAATGTTCCTCCCTTGTTCCTCGGTGCAATTTAGGTAACCACTGATCTAGAGCACACGAGCCCAAATTGACATCTAAGCCAAAAGATAAGACCTTCATCACCATTCCTCCTCCTAAGTAGCTGACCGCATTGTCAAAACCAAAAGTTTCCCTTTAGAAGCCCCTAAGCCTATAAAACAAAGTATCATTAGATAGCTTCATCAAGCCCCAATTAAAATAATGCTCTATGAGCTAATCCAAAGCTCTCCAGATCATATACAAGATCTTATTGAAGCCTTGAAACATATTCTTATATGTGAAGATGAAGTTCATATCTCACATCTTTCATAGGAGCGCTTGCTACTTCTATTGCTATATCATTCAATGAAATTGAAATTCCGACATCCCATTAGAAGAATATGACCTTCCCTCTTCATTATGGTCAGGATCAATGATACATTCATTTGATGGTCCATGATTGATAGTGGGAAAGAATTAACATCCTTCCTTCATACACCTTCAAACAACTTAAGATACTAAAGGAATTTATCGCTTAGACACCCGTGATTCTTCATGATTTTTAATGATGCCATCACCCCCACCTTGGGAATATTCATCCTCCCTATCCATGTCGGTGAGAAGATCATACATGAGGTATTACACATCATCATGGGAGAATTTTAATACAATGTCCTCCTCGAATGACCATGGATCTACATCATGTGGTGCGTCCCCTCTACACTCCATCATTCACTCAAATATGAGCATAAAAAAAATTCCTAATGCTTCTTAGGGATGCTCCTCCCTTCAAAGGACACAACAAGACTTATAGGATAAATGTCATGTTCATCCCTAAGGAAAATCCATCTGCACCATCCACCAACTTAGCCATCCCTCATCCAAAGTCCCTAACAAGGACTCCTAGATGATGTTGTGAAAGAACTTATAATGGGGGAGTATTGCCTTCTTATGATTAACACCCTTCCCACTCCTAACTATATCGGTAGACCCGATAAAGTTATTATGTACAAACCAAACATTGGGGATGTTGTTCATTTCAATCATCTGCACCTTCACACCAACATTATTTATGGTGAGTTTGATATCCACTATTCCCATGTTAATGAAATTCCACATGTCAAGGTTTATACCGGTGGCTTTAGATTTCTCAACAACCCATCTTTCACCTATACTTATCTCCATTGTTGCACTGGAAAGGACTCAACCTAGGTCATTACGAATAGGGTCACATGGCCTTATTATTGACTAGTCTCACAAACCTCACGAGAGGTTTGGATTAGGATACCGTGAACATCCCCCGACCCTATTCCACCATATGAGATAATCATGAACACTCCTTCTACATATTTTTGGCTTTTTAAGATGTGGGGATACCTTCTATACCTTCTCCATATTTTCCAACCTTCGAAGACATGGACATGTTTTCTCTACCTTCCTTAGCTATCCCGACTCCCGAAGACATGACATATCCTCCCTACTAGCTCTTGAAGATATAAAAATGGAGGACACATTTCTTTTACTTATGAATTTTTATAGTCTCCAAAATAATTGTGGGGATGATCACCTATTAGTGTGACAATCGGATCAGTCCCTTCCTCTCTACTCGTATGGAGATGATAGAAGAAAATTATTCTACCATTGATGTCCTTCAATGTGATGATGATGACACAATCCTTTCCCAAATGGGGTAGAATATTCTTATCTTCAAAATACCTTACCATCCGAATCACCTACTATTCTTAACTAAGTCACCATTGATGTCAATATCGGGACTCCATAGGAGGTTCATAGTCTTAAAGTGGGCCAATCTCTCGATCCAAAAGAGCTAGAATATTTCACCGCATTTTCTCCCATCATAGTCAAGTGTTTTCATGGTCATATTAAAACATGCCAAGAATTAATCCCTCTATTTTCGTCCATAATATCGTTAACTATCACAATGCTAAACTGATAAAGCAAAAGCTTTTCCATATACACCCTCACATTTCTCTCCTTATTAAAGAGGAGTTACAACGCCTTTTTTCAGCCAATTTCATCATCCCTACTAACTATCCCCAATGGGTTTCATTTTCCCATCGTTAAAACATCTAGGAAGTCATGCATATGCACTAATTTTCAATATCTTAATCTCACTTTCCCTAAGGATGAATTCCCTCTTCCAAATATTTAACAACTTGTGGATCTTACCATAGGTCATGAGATGTTTTCTCTCATGGACAATTTCTCTAGTTATAATCAAATCCTCATCGCACTAGAATATCAACACAAAACCTCTTTCATTACCCCTTAGGGGACCTTTTTCTATCATGTCATGCCCTTTAGTTTAAAGAATGCAGACACTACTTATCACCGGGCCATGACTTATATCTTTCATGACCTCATATATAAAGCCATATAAGGCTACGTTGATGATGTTTTAGGCAAATATAAGCATTGACATGACCACCTTTATGTTCTCGAAGTACTTTTTGAGTGCCTCATTCATTTTTACTTCACCTTAATCCAACCAAGTGTGTATTTAGATTATTGATAGGTAAGCTCCTCAAATTAATTGTTTTCTATTAGGGGCATTGAAGTTGACCTTGATAAAATTAAGGAAATCATTGAAATGCCTCCCCTTCCAATCTTAAGAAACTTCAAAGCCTTCAAGATGCCTCTAATCTGTTTGTTGATTCATCTCGCAACTCTCAGATTGTTGTCAAACCTTTCATCACCTCCTTCGTAAGGACATTGAATTCAATTGGGATCATGATTGTCAAAAAGATTTTGATGACCTTAATAGTATCTTTTGTCTCCACTAGTGTTCACACCTCCACGTGAGGGGGATCCATTTTATTTATACATATTTGCCACTAATCATGCCTTAAGAGCCATGTTAGCCCATCGTGATGACAAAAACCATGAACAAGTTGTTTATTATATTAGTCGCACCCTTCATGACTATGAGACTAGCTACACTGAAGCTGAAAAGTTGTGTTGTACTATCTTTTTTGCTACTTCTAAAAATGTAAAATTACTTTCTTAATCATAAGACATATTTCGTTATCCACTTCCATCTCCTTAAAACATTGCATTCTAAGTCATACCATAATTATTGGATCACTTAGTGGCTCATGCTTGTGACTCGAATTTGACCTCAAGTTCATCTCTCGAGAAGTACATTAAGGGCCGGCCATTACCAACTAATTGCGTAAATCCCTCTTCCTAGTACACATCTACCTCATGAGTAATTTCCAGATGAATCCATTAACCAATTTCATCACAAATATGACACTCTTAAATTCACTCTCTTCTTTGATGGCTCAAAATGTCAACAAGGGGGGGCACTAGCGGCATTCTCATTCTTCCTTAGGAAACTCCTATTCCTCTCGCATATAAACTCAAATTTGAGTGCACAAACAACATGGAAGAGTATGAAGCCCTCATATTGGGTCTTGAAATCATTGTTGTCTTTTTAGGTGTCTAAATTCTTGACATCTATAGATATTTCGAGCTTATAATTAAACAAGTCACAAGTGAGTATCAATGTAAGAATGATACTCTTCACAATTATTATGAAATTGTTCATCTTCTTATTGAAGCTTTTGATTCCTACACCATCTCCAAGTTGTTCCTTGGTCGACCAATCATTTCACGATATGATGGCGTGCCTCGCGACTATCATCCCATGGATAATAGAGGAGTCTAGGCTTCACGTTGTTGTTCATTTCCATGACTAGACTTTCCATGAATTAGCCTCAGGTTAATATTATTGAATATAATTCACCAAAACTTTGGTATTCTCAAATATTTGATTACCTATCCCAATCCATCCTTCCTTCTGATATGTCCAAAAATGCTAAGAGTTCCTTTCTTCAATGTGCTCACCACTATGTGATCCTTAGCAACATTATTTATAAATACGGATTTGACATTTTCTTCTCTAATGTATCAAATCTTAAGAAGCCTCTTGCTCCATCTAAGAAGTCCACGATGGTATTTTTATGGAAAATTTAGTGGCTTAGCCATTTCTAAGTGATTTATTTACCTCAATATATTACTAGCCTTCCCTCAATCATGAATACTGTGAATATGTTAAGAAATGTGAAAAATTTCAACAACATTCCAATCTCATTCATATTCCTTGTCGATCTCTATAGTCAAGCTTAGGACCTTTGGCCCTTTTTGTGGGGCCTTAATCTTATTGGTATTATTAATCCTCATTCTTCACAAAAACATCACTCCATCATCATTGCAACTGAATATTTCACTAAATGGGTGGAATTAATCCCACTCACCTCAACTAAATTTGGTCCAATCATTAATTTTATTTATCAACACATCATCTACCGCTTTAGCATTCCCCACAAACTTGTTATGGACAATGGAAAGTCCTTTAAAAACAAAGATCTCAAGAAAATTTGTAACACATTTAACATCTAACTTAGATTCTCTTCTCCATATTATCCCCAAGCTAACGGCCAAGTTGAAGCTACCAATAAAACCCTTCAAAACATTCTTACCAAAACCATTGATCAAGCAGGTCATAATTGACATCTCTAGCTTCCTTTTTCCCTTTGGGCCTATCATACTATCATTCATACCTCCATGGGGGCTACTCATTTTCTCTTATTTATGGCTCCAAAGCCATCCTTCCTCTTGAATTTTAAATCCCATCTTTACGCATGTCCCTTCATGACTTCATCTCTGATGAATATTACCACAAAGCTCATTTAGCCTAAATTAAGATACTAGATGAGCGTTGCCTCCTCGCTCTTGAACACCATTATATTTATCGAAATGAATTAAATATGCCTACAATAAGCACCTTAAGGAACACAAATTCAATGTTGGAAACCTTATCCTCAATGAAAATTAGAATGTCACTACTTTAGAAAGGAGCCAATGCAAATTTTTTTCCCTAATCGGATCGAGACCATACATTATTACACACAAGTATGGGTGGGAGCCTATTTTTAGGCCTCTCTTGATGGTAAACCGAAAGTGGAACCACTTAACGTATTGCACTTATGACCATTCTATTTTTAGCACATTTACCAATGTGCCCTTAGTCCTATTCTTGGATCATTCCTCCATCTTAGTCCCTTCCATTTGTCATCATGATGATATGGAAATATGTGGTCTTCTCGTCACTTGATAAATGTGACCTTAAATATGGGTACAATGGCTCTTCCCATGGCATATTCCTTATGGATAATTCTCCCTTTTTGGTGGGAAATCTACAATCATCACATCCATCATCCTCTTATTCATCTATTTGAACCATGCAAAGGGTTAAAGGGTGTTTCTTGTACATTTTTATCACCTCCTAAGTGGTCTACTTAGCTAGTCCCAACTCTTGCCCATGTTAAATAAAAAATCATGGATGCTTAAAATAAAAATAAAATTTATAAAAATAGACTGATCCTTAGAAGGACAACTATTCATGCAAAAAAATTTCAAAAGAATGAAATAAAAATCAAAATAAAAAATAAATAGACCGATCCCTCGAAGGATAGCTATCATTTATTCTTACCATCTATATATTGTAAAAAGTAGACTGTACCCTCAAAGGATGGCTACTCCTTATGGAATTTTAAGTCTTCCCACATTAATCAACCTTCCATTTCATTAATTCCTAAGAAATCTTCCCGCATTGATCAAATTTATTCTAATAGACTTCCCACATTGATTAGTTTTCTCTTTCCCTTCCTAGAGATGGGGCATAGATTTAGGTAACACCACTTTTGGAGAACCCTCTTTATATTTACAAGTACATCTCAAACCCCCTTTGTCATGACAACATTAGGTTTATGAGATCATCTCATCCATTAGTTCCTTATGATCTTTTGAAACGTGACTAGACTATCATTGGTTATTTGCTAACATTTTCTTTGGTCACATGTGCCTTGTGTTACTCTAAATCCTCCTTGTTTACCTCCAATGCAGTTGGAGGCATATTTTCCTTGTGCATTCCTTGATATGACATAGATTCATTCATACCTATGGATCACCATCATTAATTTGTGTTCTATTTGATCTTAACCAATTTATCTCATCTTAAGTCCACTTTTGTGGCCATCTTTGTGTTCCCTCTTAGGGCACCATTACTTTCATCTATCTATCCTCATTTGATCTCAAAGTCCACCTTCATGGCCATTTCCATTCCCCATTAGGGTATTTCAATTTTAGGTACACATTTCGGCCATCTATTTCTTCCTTTAGGGCATTTTGCTTCAATATTTTGCATCCTACGGGTTTCACTTTAAGTCCAAATTTGTGGCCATGTTTATTCTTTCATTGGAGCATTTAATTCAACAATTCATCTCAAAGTCCACATCTATGACCATAATTATTTCCCCTTTGGGAATTTTTACTTAATCATTCACTTCGTTGTTTTGCCTTCGAGGCCATATTTACCCTCTTTTCGGCCATTTTTATTTCAATTTACGCATGAAGTCCTCTTTTGAGGCCATATTTACCCTCTTTTTGGGAATTTTTATTTCAATCCATATATGAAGTCATTCTTTGAGGCCATATTTAATTTCCTCTTCGAGAAATTCCTTTTCTACTCTTGATGTCCTCCTTTGAGGCCATAATGTTCCCCACTTGAGGCATATTTTGTTTCCACCCTCTAGGCCATATTATTCCACCATTCACTTTTTTATTTTCCTTCTCGGCCATTTTTCATGTCCCGTTGGATACCATATCATTCATCTTAATTCCTTATGGATGCATACCTTTCCACTCGATTCCTTGTGTACGAAGGATTTCACATAAATTTTTTATATAGTTGCATAAATTTGATGACTTGCCTATGACCCATTGGTTCATCCCACCTGCATCCATACTACAGTGGTCTTCACCCACTCACTGGTCTATAGAATATTGTAGTCCGTCTCCATTGAGATCACAATTGTCCTCTACCGATGTGATATTGGAGTCACCACAATAGTTTTCATCCATATTACAACATTTTTTGCCTTGGGTATCTTTCCTTGGTTATACTTTCACCCATATTTTCTTCACCCACCCACCCTTCATCACGAATCTTATTTCAAACATGTCATCAATTCCCTTTGATGTCATCGATCCCCCATTCGAGGGGGAGCTTATCATCAATCCTTTATCCCCATTTAACCCTTTTTTTGTTTTTCTCGTGCCTTGTTAGCACAAACCACTCAACAAAAAGGGAAAAAATATAAACACCTAAAATTAATACCCATGCCTTCCTTTTTTCTTGCATGCATATATTTTATTATTCATCCTCATTTAATTAAATGACCTTGTTGTTAGCTTCCCAAAAATTGTGTATTTTCCTCTAGGATTTTAAAATTTTTGGGTAGGGTGACTATAAAGAGGTCCTTGTGAAAGTCCATGATGAAAGAGTTATTTTCAAATAGTTTGTCTTTTTCTTGAACTTTCGTTTTTGGAACTTTTCCTTTGTTGTTGGGGCATTTTGGGTTTTGATGTCCCTCATGTCCCATGTTCTACTAGGCTCCTAGTTCACTAATCCCCTGATTTTTCCACATTGTATTACTTTCTCTTTGCTTTGTGGGAATTTCAACTTTGTGGATAACTCATGTCCTAATGTCCCAAGGGAATTCTATGCATGTTTCTTCCGAATTACCCAATTTAGTGTATTGTGGACATTTTAGCTTGTCACATCCCACACATCCCAAGTACCTCCCGATATCTATTTCCTCGCAAGCCCATTTTTGCCACTTTCTATTACTACGGGTTTTTCGACCATCGTGTCCTAGGTGTCCCAATGTCTTGAGGGCCAATTGTGCGCTATTTTTCTGCCATATCCACATATCACTAACTTAAGTCGGCACAAAGTATTAATTATCACATTCATTTCACCTCACCAACCTACTCAAGCGGAATTCGTATAAATAGCTAGGGTAATTGACTATTTTACCATATTGCATGTAATTTCTATCTTTCTACTACTTTTGTAGCCATAGACAAGCCCCTTTTCTAGTATTTTTCAAAAATTACAGTGTGCAAAAAGAGTCATAGATTGTTGAAGAACAAAAATAAGAGAATTAAAGAAATTCCTTGCAAAGTCCTTCCACTCTTACCGACAATGAAGATTAATTAAAAAGGACATGAGCATTTATCTTCCTTAGAGACAACCATACCAAGACATAGGATAATGAGGCTCAACATCTTGACTTGGATGATTTTTGAGCACAACTTGACTATCAAAACCCTACTCCCATTTATCAATTAATTAAGGAAAGTGGAATTGATTAGGAAGGGGTTTTCTAGTCTCCGTTCAATGTGCTGATACCATGTTAGCCTCTGGTTCTTGTTTAAAATTTCAACCTAGAGACAAAAGAGATCATTATCCTCAAGGGTAGGTAGTCACACAAATTGATGTGAATTGTATTAGCACTTGCTCTAAGAATTCATGTAATTGAAGGCTCGAACACTCTCACCAAGGATCATGCCCAATTTTTGTTTGATCATAATAATGAATAATATAAAAGAAGGGTGGCCAAGTCTTGGTTCAAGAATCCAAATAAAGGAGCTTCAAGAATGCCAAAGACAATGTATAGAGTTTATTTCAAAGAAGAATTGTTAGATGTTATCACCCTCCTTTCTAGAATAATGGGGATTCCCTCTACCAATGAATTTCATTATTAGATGTGCCCTTATATCAACATCATATGTGAAGGAAAGTAGAACATGAACATGGCATAAATAATTTGTGATAGCCTCATTTAACAACTTGCAAATTTACAAAGAACCAAGACTTTTTATACGACTTCTTACTTGATGTATACTATTTCTACTACGGGAGTGGTTAGGTTTCTCTCTATGTGAAGAAAACATGGATGCTCCCATCTATGAATACTATCCATAGTTAACTTTGAAGATCAGTAATCATCATTTCAAAAGGGTGAATGATGCATTCACCATGTACATTTTCAAATTAATAGAAGGTAACACTACTAAGATATTTTCAGATGAAGCCAAGCAATTAATTGGTGTCTATGGCAGTTATTACCACAAAATTAAGAAATTCTCTTACATACGACTGAATTGATTTGAGGGAATGCCTTTGAAATTCCCTATGTATTGTAGTGATAAAATTGCCCTTGTTGAAATTTGTAGATAGTTGACAAGATCCATATAACTTACAAGGTTAAAAATATTACAAGCATCCAGTTCCCAATCACATTGGATAACTACACTTGGAGGATTTCTCTAGATGCTCCAAACATTAATAGAAAATTTCTCCTCTTACTCTCCGTTATTTCAAACCAAGAATTTTTTTGATATCAAGGGATTTATTGCCACCAATTTTAGAATGGGTTTATATCATCTTGCTGATATTGAAGACTACTGGGCTGATTGTTTTGATGATTATGAAGCCCGAAGAAGATACTATGGTAGATTGTCCCTATAAAAAATTAAAGATTTTGATGTGTACAAGGTTCTTGAAGGACTTCAAGATGATGATGAAGAATTGTAATCCCTTGAATATGAAAGATCCATCAAACACACTCCTATTGAAACCATTGATTGGTTTGTCAAAGAGAGATATGATTTGAAGGAACTCATAAACCATGTATTGGTAAGGACCAAACTCTAGTTTGACAGGAAAATGAAATTTTTAGAGTAGGAAAGTCCAAGTCTTCTTCTCAAGAAACCTCCACCCTTCAAAAATAAATTCCTATAATGAATCCTAAACACACAAATTATCTGTTCCATCTCCACCTGAACCTTCAAATTTGGTGTATATAAAGAAAGGAAAGGCCAAGAAGGATGAGAGGATGGAGGAAGTCATTTAGAGAGTGAGAAGCTATCTTCTCCAAAGCAATTGGAAATAGTGCCTGATATTGAAATAGTTGTAGACCTTTGTGATGATGATAGTGAAGAAAAAGAGAAATAAAAATAAGAGAAAAAAATCCTAAGGAAAACAGTGAAAAGAAGATCAATTGAAGAACCAAGTCTCATAATCTGTGAGTGTTTTAGAAACATCTACTAAGGAAGTCCCTATCAAGGAAGTTCCCACCACCAAAATGAGACATCTATGTTAGAAGTGGTTGTTGTACAAACTTTGAGTGCATTACACACACACTTTAACTTGGGCCATTGTCTACTCCAATTCCAGTTCTTATTTTTTTGGGTACAAACATTGATGGAAAGTAAGAAAAGGAAAGCCACTTCTAATATTGTTGCTCCTAAGTTTGATGTAGTGGCAACTCTACTAGGTACTACTCCTCCCCCACCTGTAAAAAAGGCTAAGTCACATCCAGGTTAGTATCAAATTCTCAAGGCCAACAATTCATGGAGATTGCTAAACCCAAGCTTGAAAAAGATGAAAAGGACCTATTGATAAGTGATTTAGAATTAACAAGGATTCCCCTTGGAGAATCAACACCTGAGAGTGAAGTACACAACCTAAAAGAGACAATGTCTAAAGTAATTGAAAGAGTTGAAAAAGGAAAACAAACACATGAGAAGTTGGAGGAACAAAATCAAATCCTCTCAAATTTTATTAGTCCTTACTAGAAAAAGACAAGGTGCTTTACCCAACCCCTTAGCTTCTATTCCACCACCTACCATTCTAAGTAATGATGAAGTGCAAGTTATCAAATACATCCATAAACATGCCACATATGGGAAGGAAATAGAGGCCTTAGTTGATGACATGATAATCACAGGCTTAAATTTCATTGAGGAAACATATAAAGCATATAAGATAAAATTGCTAAAATTCAGTTAAAGTTTACCACAACACTCAATGGTTTAGATAGAGAGTTGAAATTGTGGAGTGAATGTATCCAATATATTCGGTTGATGAGTGATACAATGTGCAAATATTCTTGGAAAACAAAGTATTTGATGATGAAAAATTGAATTTGTCTAAGAAATGGGTTTTTAGTATTGATTGGAAAATAAAGGTTCTTGAAGAAGCCATTGGAGAACTCAAGAACATGTTGCAAAAGGGAGAAGATTTTAAAGCTTGTGTCACATCTGCCTTTCATGATATTCATTGCCATATTTTCAAGGAGAATTCAGGAGATAAATTCATAGTTCAGGAAATCAAATCTCAGTTCAAGGCATTTGTTAGAGAAGACTTGTTCAAACAAGACACTATGTCTAAAGAGAAGATGAAATAAATTTGTACACTTTAGAAAACCATCATAAAGGCTAACAAGGAGTTTGTGGAAAATGCAGAGTTCAAAATAGAAATGGAGAAGTGTCTAGGAAAGTAGACTCATGTGATTAAGCTAACACAACTATTCCTCGGGGCATGGACATATCGAGAAGATTTGAAGAGATTTAGAAGCCAAGTTCTTAAGGTGAAGAGTGTTACAAGCATTCCTCCGAGTTCCCCAACTCCTAGCTCCTAGTCCCTTCTTTTAGGTTGATATATCTAATTAAGATGGTTGTTAATTTTCTAAGACATGTATTATGGGTATAAAAGACAATTGAATATTATAATGCTTAATTAGATATTAATATTTTGATTAAAAGAAGGGGAACTGAAAAGACATTCTTGTAACCATCTTGAAAGGCTATTTAAGGAACTTTTCTTTCCATTTGAGAGGATGGATTCTGATGTTTGAAAAGTGAAAATACTGAATTAATATCAATACATAAGAATTCTTTCTTTTTTGAATTTCATCTATATGTTCTCTCCTTTTTTGAGCTCCATGGATCATTATATGTTTGAATAGGAAACTTTGTGTTCTCACATTTGATGTTGTCTTTGGAACTTTGTATCTATTGATTTAATGTACTTGTATTCAAATGGGAATGATCCAATCTTTTACTTTCATGCACATATTAGTATGATATTATTCTCATATCTATATATCTGAAAGTGTTGTTTTCTTCTCTTCTTTGAAATCATTAGTTCATCTGTATCCTTTCTTTTGTATTGAGAATATTATGAGATGGAGACATTCAAAGCATCAAAATCCTCACTTTTAAATTGATAATGTGTATATTTGTGAATAAGTAGTATTTTCCTGTTTTTATGTGTTCATAAGGGAACCTATCCCACAAAGAGGAGGGACTGTTGTCCCCTTCATTGCTTGTTCCCAAGATCAAATTTAACAAACAAAAAGTTTTGGTGCCCACCATGGGGAATGTTTTGTGCATCCCACAAAAAAAATTTAATCGACCAAAAATAATAGCACCCTGATGGATAGAATATATACATGAGGTTAGAGAGCGAGGTGTTAAAGATCCAAATTTTCAATTATTGGAACAACAAGGTTTTGGTCGGACTCCGAGAGAGAAGGAGAACAATATCTTACAAGCATTCCTCTTGCTAAAAATAGAATTGTAGGAAACATTGGCTCCCAAATACAATCAATCCCTAACATTCATGCTTTAGTGCTTGCTTTGAGTCACAATCCTTTCTCAGTATTTTCCTGAGATGGAAGAACCTTTACCTTGGGGACAACAAGTTGGTCCTCTGGATCTTCCTTTCCACCACATGATTTACCCAAAGGAAATATGAAGAATTTCCTAAAATTATGGGGTGATGGAAAAGTCACCCCAGATGAACACATCGTCGCATTCCTTGTAGCATGTGGATACTTGGAGTTGAACATGAAGATTTTTTGTCAGACCCTTTATGGAGACCTTACAAGATAATGTTAATGATTGGTTCTATCACCTTCCAGATAACACCATAACTAATTATACTACCATGAGAACCACTTTGATAAATCATTTCAAACTCTGCGAGGATGTGCATACTCTCCTTTCTCAAATTTCTCAGATAAAGAAAGAACCATATGATCCCATAAGAATTTGTGGCCAAATTCAACAAATTGGTAAGTAATATCCCAATAACTACCCACCCAGTTGATCAAATCCAAAAGTGTTTCTTCCTAAATGCTCAATTACCATAAGTAAGATATGCTTTGAGAAGATATAACCTTTATACTCGGATGTTGATCAACACTTGGCTATAAGTGTGGAGGATGACTTGATAATGTTTATAAAATTGAAAAAGATCCCCATAAATCCAAAGCTTCTCCTTTAGGAAGCAACTCGATCAACTAGTACATAAGCTAGAAAATGACCTCATAGATATAAAAAATAATTAGCTCAGAATAATCCTTACAAGGATATCCCGAGGAAGAATTTTTAGCCTCAAAATCACATAAATTGGCAATCGAAGAACCACCCTCAAAGTCCCGAGGTTAATATGACATACAAAGTTCATGAACCAGATGATGAGATAGAAGTTGAAGAATATGAGGAAATTGAAGATGAAATGGGTGGGGAAAAGAAGAAGTGGATGATTATCAAGTCAAATTTCTCACCACAAGGTATTGATGAAGATGATTATGATGAAGTAGTAGGAAAACATGAAAAGTGAGTCATATGCTGTCATGACTAGTAAAAAATGAATAATAAGAAATAAGTGGTGTAGCTCACATGAAATCCAAAGAAGTACCGACTACTATATCGGTCATTGCAAAAGGAGGAGCTCCTATCCGACCATCTCCACTCGAACCTAGGCCATGCTAGTGTTCCTTCTAATTTTTCCCCTATACCTAAAGCAAATGAATATTTACACCCTATATCCAAAACAACCTCAAAAAAAAAAAGTAGATGTCCCATCCTCTTTTGGATCATTTGACATAATTGATCATATAAAAAAAAAGATCCAGATTTTAAAGCCAAGTTCTATTAGATGCACCTTGATGCCTTTTCCCTAGGTTGTCAAGCTCATCAAATCCAAACCCAATTCTGCACCTACCACTTTCAAAGGTTTGTTACCTACTCTTTCCTCTTCACCTAAAAAAATTTCATGGCTACAACACTTTCTACAATTGAAAAAATTGAGCCCTTCTATGTCACATTACTTATAGGCCGGCCATAGACTCGATAATTGTGTCATTGATTTAAGAACATCGAATAACGTGATGCCATTTAAAGTTTCTCATACTTTAGGCTTGACCTTGACCCACACTTTTGGCTCATGTTATTCTATGGAGAGTAAGGAGGTGTCATTGGTAGGAAGGATCAAAGATGCACAAGTTTCCTTTGTTTCTTTCCCAGAGAAAAGAGTCAAGGCCACCATTTTAGTAGTAGATATTTCCCCATCTTACGGTATGTTGCTAAGTAGAAATTTCTGCAAAGAAGTAGGAGGAGAAATTTAGATGGATTGGTCACACTCCCTCATTCCGAATGGTAAAGTTAAAAAAATATTACCTAAAAATGAGCTAAGTATATTGTGTAGGAAATAGATGACCCTAAAGAAAAAATTTCTATGAAGACATGGGTCATGGTAATTACATGATCATGTCCGAAAATGAGGTGAAGGCCCTTGGAGGTGTGAAAAATGATCCTAATGGTGTCTAGATTCTTGAATTTGATGGTAGTTTCTCATCAGCTAGTTCTGGGGTAGTGTGGTTTTGTCATCCCCTAAAAAATGTCTTATCCTTTCTCCTATAAGCTTCAATTTGAGAACACAAATAATACAACAGAATATGAAGCTCTTCTTTTAGGACTGGAAATGGCAAGGGAAATGGGAATTAAGAATCTTTGTGCACAAGGAGATGCAAGAGCTCATTGTCAAGCAAGTCAAGGGATTTTCCAGGTTAAAAACAAGAGACTAAAGCATTATAGAAACCTTGTGTGGGATTCAATTGAATTATTGGATACATTTTTCATCAAAGCGTGCCTAGAGAAAAGAACACTAGAGCTAATTCTTTGGCTATCTCACGATCCTTGATCCCTCATCCTAACTTTTCTCAGAAAAGTTTACAATTGAGATGATACATAGGCCAAGTGTGCCAGATAATGTGAACAATTGGCAAGTATTTAATGATGATCAACATTTTCTCTCTTTCTTGAGCTTCAAGATAATTTAGTCAATTATACCTTTGAAGGAAGTGAATCTCCTCCTCATGAGTCTCATGCCATCTATAGAAGGAGTTAAAGAAGAATCCAATTGATGGTTGTATCGAGACTAAAAGGTCACAATATTCCCAAGGGATTAGTGAGCCTATAAGATTTGTTTGAAAAACATGACATGTATATTAAGTCAAAGGTATCACATGGAGTTCATCAATCAATGAAGTATGAAAAGATCAACATTGGGAGTAAGGAAGAACCCAAACCGTCAACATTGGAAAATGCTATACACAAGAGGAAATGAACAAAATGATAGGCTTATTAAGAAGGTATGTAGATTTACTTGCCTATTCATATGATGATTTGAAATCTTTTAAACCAAGAGAGATGTAACATTACATTCCTCTAAAACTAGGGATCAAACCTTTCTACGATAGAAACAAAGACTATATAATCCTAAGATTGCAGATACCATTTACCAAGAGATTCAAAAGCTATTAAAATCTAAGATAATTTTTCCTATTCATCCATCACTTGGTTGGCCAACATTGTGCTAGGTAATAAAAAAGAGTGGTGAAATCTGAATTTGTGTGGATTTATGAAATTTGAATTAGGCCTCCCTAAAGATAATTATCCGCTCCCCATGGTGGATCAAATCCTACAAGTTGTTACAACATTGAAATTATATCTATATTGGACAATTTCTCGGGATATAACTAGATTGAAGTTGATGTTCTAGATCAACAAAAATAGCCTTCACAACTCCATGGGGTAATTTTTCTTATAAAAGGATGCCTTTCGGTTTGATTAATGTTGGTGCCACTTTCAAAAGGAAATGGATTTGGCCTTCAATGCCTTGAAAGGAAAATGTATTGTTGTGTATCTCAATGATTTAATTGTCTTCTCTAAATGAAGGGAAGACCATTTCCAACATCTTGAAGCTATTCACAAGAATTGCGGGGAGCATGAGATATGTCCGAACCCAAAGAAGTATATATTTGGTGTCATCAAGGAAATTTCTTGGGAATATCATTTCCAAAGAAGGAACTAGGATATATCAAGAGAGAGCTTAGGCTATTCAATAAATCTCCCTCCCCATGAGTAAAAAAGGTGTGTGCATTCTTTCTTCGAAAAGATAAACTTTCTAAGAACATTTATCCCGATTTCAAAAATTAACTATGAGTATAGCCTAGATGATGAAAGGAAAGAAATCATTTTTCCTGGACACCGAAGGAAAATAATATTTTGAAAATGTCAAAAAAGTAATCACCAAGACCCCAACTCTTTCTTGTCCTAATTTTGAGAAAGAATTCTTAATCTATTGCCATCCCACTGAGAATATTTGGCTACTTTTTCTTACGTCACGAGAAAAATCATTAGGGTTGTGAATTACGTACTATTACTTTTATGAGTTATGTTTTGAAATCTCATGAACTAAATATACTCAAATGAAGAAGCATGCTTTTTCTAGTGTCAAGGAAGTTAAGAATTCCATTTCTATATCCTCAATTCTCACTTAGTTGTCTTTGTGTTTGATATAACTATTAAATCGATTCTTACACAACAAGAGTTTGGGACTAAAAGAAGAAATTGGGTGGTAAAAGTGAAAGAGTATGATATAGACATTAGGCCAACTAAGTTATTCCGAGGCAAGGGACTTTGTGAATTGATTGCTAAAGGTGGTAAAAGTGATCCACTCTAAGAAGACATAAATATACACATTGTTCTTTTTATTAGTTCAATTGATGAATGATATGCTTTGATATTTCCCATTTCCCGACTTATGAGAATCCCCTCTCATTTGAATGACTAAAGAAAAGAGATCCATTAAGTTGAGGTCTGCACAGTATGTACTTTGGGACAATTCCTTATTCAAAAGAGGGATTGATGGAAGATTTATCAGATGTGTGGATAAAGAACAACATAAGAGGTTACTTAGAGCATTTCATGATCAAGCATGTGGGGGTCATTTTTCAATCTACTATGACTACACACAAAATACTTTGTGTAGGATATTACTTGGCCAACCATGTTTTGAGATGCTACCAAATGGATAGGAAAATGTGAAGCTTGCCAAAATTTTGTGGGAAGGCCCAAGCTAGCCACTTTACCACTCAAACTAGTAGTGATAGAGGAACCTTTTCAACAATAGGTACTAGAATTTGTAGGTACCCTTAACCCACATTCCAGTGCTAGACACACTCATGTGCTAACTTCCATTGACTACTTCACTAAGTGGGTGGAAGCCATTCTGGATGAAGATTACAAATTTAAAGTGGTATGCAACTTTATCAAGGAAAACATCCTATTAGATTTGGAGTCCCAAGAAAAATTTTCATTGATAACGCTCCCAACTTTTCTTCTTATGAATTAATGGATTTATGTTACAGGTATGGAATTTCCCTTACACATTCTTTTGATTAATATCCATAAGGAAATAGATAGGAAGAATCAACAAATGAGAATTTAGTAACCATCATTCGAAAGCTTGTCAATGAATCTCAAAGGAATTGGCATAAGAAGCTTTTATGATGCTATTTGGGAAGATAAAATCACACCCAAAGGTAAAATAGGATCTCTCCTTTCCAAGTTGTGTATGGAACCGATGCTCAGCTACCAATGACTATGGAACTGCCAACCTTGTAGTTGATGAAAGCCATTGAAGACTCAAAATTCAACAGTGCTTTTGAGAAGAGAATCGTGTACCTACATAAGTTAGAAGAAGAAAATTTCAAGTGGTGGATAAGATTATTTGCACACTAGCAAAGGGTGAAATAAATGTTTGATAAGAAAGCCAAACCCATAGACTTCTAGGTTGGAGAAATTAGTCTTCTTTAGGACAAGAGGCAAGAACCTCAGGAAATCATGGTAAGTTCAATTATCTCTAGCTTGGTCCTTTCAAAATTAGACACTTTACTAGATAAAATTCATTTTATTTGAGCTATATCAATGGAACCTCTCTTCCACTACCCTTTAGTGGTCAATATATGAAATTTTTTCAGTCCTAAGTGACTAGGCAATCCTTTGTACAATTTTATAGTCCTAGTTCTTGTTTCGGTATTTTGTGTTTCTTTGTGCATGCCTTATGTATTGTCCCTCTCTTGACTCTATTTCCCAATGGTCTTGGATTGGGATTTTCCCATAATTTCTAGAGTTCTCGATCCTACCTTTATCTCTTTTGTCTAAGATAGTTCATCCCTAGAAAGAGCCAATGTATTGTAACCTTCCCAAAAACTATGTATTTTTCCTTCTAGGATTTTAAATTTTTTTGGTAGGATGACTATCAAGAGGTCCTTGTGAAAGTCCATGATGAAAGATTTATTTTTAAATAGTTAGTATTTTTCTTGAATTTTGAGTTTTTGAGACTTTTCCTTTGTTGTGCAGATATTTTAGGTTTTAATGTCCCTCGCATCCCAAGTTCCATCGAGTTCCTAGTTTTCCGATTACCTACTTTTACCGCACCGTATTTCTTTCTCTTTGCTTTACATGCATTTCAGATTTGTGGAGAAATCATGTCCCAATGTCTTGAGGGTTGTCTATGTAGGTTTCTTGACTTACCCGATTTAATATATTGCGACATTTTGGCTTGTCGCATCCCACACATCCCAAGTACCTCCCCGACCTCCATTTACACACAAGCCCATTTTTTTCCACTTTTTATATCTTGCGGGTTTTTCATCTTGTCATGTCCCATGTGTCCCAATGTCCGAGGGCTATTTGTGTGTTATTTTTCCACCATATCCATATATCACTATCTTAAGTCGGCACAAAGTATTAATTATTGCATTCATTTCACCTAATCGACCTAATCAACCGAATTCATATAAATAACCGGGGTAATTGACTATTTTCACCATATTACTTGTAATTCATCTCTTTCCACTATTTATATCCATAGCATTCTAGTATTTAAATTTTTTTTTGTAGGTGCAAACAAAGGTCATAGATTGTTGAAGAACAAAACTCGAGAGAATTAAATAAGTTCATTGCACAATCTTTACACTCTTACCATACAATAAAGATTAATTACAAAGGTCACGAACATTTATCTTCCTTGAAGATAGCCATACCATACATAGGGGATAACAACACTCAACATCTTGATTTGGATGATTTCTGGGTGTGACTTGATTAATCCCATTTCTCAATTAATTAAGGAAAGTGGAATTACTTACGCAAGGGGTTTTCTAGTCTCTGCATCAATGTGCTTTGATACCATGATAGCACAGGTTCTAGTTTCAACCCAGAAAAAAGAGATCCTTGATCCTCAAGAGGAAGGTAGTCGCATGACTTGATGTTAATTGTATTAAAATTGCTCGAGAATTCCTATAATTGAAGGCTCAAACACTCTCACCAAGGATTAGGTCTAGTTTTTGTTTGATCGAACAATGAATAATATAAAAGCAAGGTAGCCAAGTCTTGGTTCAAGAATTCAAAGAAAAGAGCTTCAAGACTTCCAAAGACAATGTACAAAGTTGATTTCAAAGAATAAATGTCGATGTCATCATCCTCCTTTCCCGAATAGTGGGGATTCCCTCTACCAATGAATTTGATTATTGGATGTGCCCTTATATCAACATCACATGTGAAGGAAAATAGAGCCTGAAAAAGGTAGAAATAATTTGTGATATCCTCAATGAACAACTTGCAAATGTCCAAAGAACCAATACTTTTCATATGAATTCTTACTTGATGTATACTATTGTTGCTTATAGGAGTGATTAGGTTTCTCTCATGTGGAAGACAAGAAGGATGCTCCCATCTCTCGAATACTTTCCATAGTTAACTTTGAAGATCAATAATCATCATTTTAGAAGAGTGAATGATGCATTCACCATGTACATTTTTAGATTAATAGAAGGTAACACTTTGCTTGGAGAGTTTCGATGAACCGAGAAATTAATTGGTGTCTATGGCGCTTATTACACATAATTAATAAAATTCTCTTACATATCTTTGTCTAGATTTGAGGGAATGCCTTTGAAGATCCTTATGTATTATAGTGATAAAATGGACCTTGTTGAAATATGTAGATAGTTGGACATGTTCCATCAACTTACGAGGATAAAAAGATTACAAACATCCGTCACATTGGGTAACCATGCTTGATTACTCCGATGCTTAAAACATTGATAGAACAAGTTATCCTCTTACTCTCATTATTTCAAACCAAGAATTTGTTTTGATATCAAGATATTTATTTCCACCAATTTCGAATGGGTTTATATCATTTTGCTGATATTGAAGACTACGGAGATGATTGTTCTCATGATTATGAAGCTCGGAGAAGATACTATGATAGACTAATGTCTCGCAAAAATTAAAGATTTTGATGTGTACAAGGTTCTTGAAGGACTTCAAGATGATGATGAATAACTGCAATCCCTTGAATATGAAAGATCCATCAGACACACTCCTATTGAAACCATTGATTGGTTTGTCAAGAGAGAGATGATTTAAAGGAACTAACAAACCCTGTCTTGGTAAGAACCAAGCTCTGGTTTGACAAGAAAATGAAAATTTTAGAGCAAGAAAATCTATGTCTTCTTCTCAAGAAACCTCCACCCCTAAAAATAAATGCCTATACTGACTCTTGAAGCACATGAGAAATTTGTTCCCTCTCCACCTGAACCTTCAACTCTAGTGTACATAAAGAAAGGAAAGGCCAAGAAGGATGAGAGGATGGAGGAATTCATTCAGAGAGTGAGAAGCTATCTTCTCCAAAGCAATTGGAAACAATGCCTGATATTGAAACAATTGTAGACCTATGTGATGATGATAGTGAAGAAAAAGAGAAAGAAAAACAAGAGAAAAAAAATCCTGAGGAAAGAAGTGAAAAATAAGATCAATTGAAGAGCCAAGTCTCAGAATATGTGAGTGTTTTAGAACCATATTCTATAGAAGTCCCCATCAATGAAGTGCCCACCGCCAAAATCGAGATGTTTGTGTTAGAAGTGGCTGTTGTAGAAACTTTGAGTGCAATAAGCACACATGTACTTGGGCCAATTTACCCTTCGCTTCTAGTTCTTCTTTTAGTTGGGTATAACCATTGATGAAAAACAAGAAAAGGAAAGTCACTTCTAATATTGGTTCTCCTAAGTTTGATGCAGTTGTATCTCTACTAGTACTACTCTTCCCCAATTGCAAAAATTATAATGTCACATCCATGATAAGTATCAAACTCTCAAGGTCAGCAATTCAAGAGATTGCTTTGCTTGAAAAAGATGAAAATGAATTATTGATAAGTGATTTAGAATTAACAAGGATTTCCTTGAGAATCAACACCGAGAGTGAAGTACACAACTTTGAAAGAGATAGTTTCTACGAGTAATTTAAAGAGTTGAAAAAGGAAAACAAACATAGGAGCAGTTGGAAGAACAAAATCAAACCTTCTCAAATTTCATCAGTCCTTACTAGCAAAAGATAAGGTGCTTGACCCAACCCCCTTAGCTTCTATTCCACCTCCTGCCATTCTAAGTATTGATGAAGTGCATGTTATCAAAGACATCCATAAACATGCCACATATGGGAAGGTAATGGAGGCCTTAGTTGATGACATGATAATCACAAGATTAAATTTCATTAAAGAAGCATATAAAGCATATGCCAGAATTCTAAAAGTTAGCTAAAGTTTACCACAAAACTCAATGGTTTAGATAGAGAGTTGAAATTGTGGAGTGAATGTATCAAGGATATTCAGTTGATGAGTGATACAGATGTACAAATCCTCCTGGAAAATAAAGTATTCGATGATGCAAAGTTGAATTTTTCTAAGAAATGGGTTTTCAGTATTGATTGGAAAATAAAGGTTCTTGAAGAAGCCATTGGAGAACTCAGAAACATGTTGCAAAAGGAGAAGATTTTAAAGCTTGTGTCACATATGCCTTCCATATTTTTAAGGAGAACTTTGGAGATAAATTCATGGTTCAGAAATTGAATCTCGGTTCAGGAATTTGTTAGAGAAGACCTGTTCAAACAAGACACTATGTCCAAAGAGAAGATGAAAGAAATTTGTACACTTCAAAAACCATCATAGATGCTAACAAGGAGTTCACAGAAAATGTAGAGTTTGGAAAAGAAATGGAGAAGTGTCTGGGTAGTTGGACTCATGCGATCAAACTATTCCCGAGGCATAGACATAACAAGCTTTGAATTTAGAAGCCAAGTTATTAAGGAAAAAAGTGTTACAAGTATTCCTCTGAGTTCCCCAACTCCTAGCTCCTAGTCCCTTCTTTTAGTTTGATATATCTAATTAAGAAGGTTGTTAATCTTCTAATACATAAATTATGGGTATAAAAGACAATTGAATATTATAATGCTTAATTAGATATTAATATTTTGATTAAAAGAAGGGGAACTGAAAAGACATTATTGTAACCATCTTGAAAGGATATGTAAGGAAATTTTATTTCCATTTAAGAGGATGGATTATGATGTTTGAAAAGTGAAAATACTCGAATTAATAGCAATACGTAAAAAAGTTCTTTCTTTCCTTGAATTTAATCTATCTCGTTTTCCTTTTTTGAGCACCACAAATCATTATATGTTTGAATAGGAAAATTTGTGTTCTCATTATATGTTACAATTGATGTTGTATTTCAAAGTTTGTATCTATTGATGTATTGTCCTGTATTCAAATGGGAATGATCTAATCTTTTACTTTCATGGATGCACTAGTATGATATTATTATATATCTCTATATTTGAATGTGTTGTTTTCTTCTCTTCTTTGAAATCGTTGGTTAATATGTATCCTTTATTTTGTATTAAGAATATTATGGGATGGAAATATTCAAAGAATCAAAATCCTCACTTTTAAATTGATAATGTGTATATTTATGAATAAGTAGTATTTTCCTATTTTTATGTGTTTAATAAGGGATCCTCTCACGACAAAGAGGATGAACTTTTGTCCCTCGACTCGTTGCTTGTTCCCAAGATCTTATTTAATAACCAAAAACCCTCTTTGAATTTAATTAATTAATCCCTATTAATTAATTAAATGCACATCACCTTGAATCATATCTAATCAACATTAATTAATTAATTAATTAATAATCACGCCTTAACTAACTTCCCTTATTGGAATGCTTTCATTCCAAATATTCACCCCTATTTTTCTCTACACTTTTTTAATCTATCTCCACCGTCAACTCACCTATACTTCACCCCAAAAAATATTTTCCCAACTAATGATTTAAAGAATTTGGCCAACTCCAAAAAGACAAAGAATCATGTAAAAGTAAGGAAAATATTCCCATTGGGGAAACTTTCCTCATGATCGGTGGTGACATAACCCATTGTCATTGACCCTATAAAGCCAAGTGATTTATTGCTATTATTACTTCTAGTCAAAAAATCTAGAAGTCCTTACATACCTCTCGGACCTCCCCGCAACGTGCATGTGCAATTGAGATCGACATTTTTGTGATATTTTCATTGTTTTAAGTATCTTTAATTGGATTTATCATATTATCTTGTATTTTTTGTATATAACCTTTTGCAGGTCTAGAGAATTAGCAATAGAACTCATAACTTCATCACAAAATTCTTTCTGTAAATCCATTCTTACAGGTTGATCATCTGGCTTGCCTTCCCTCGTCTTTATCCATCCCTGTCATAGTCATTATCGACCTTATCAGTCAACGTTGACTTGGCCTCAATGACCCTTGATTTCTATTCCGAGATCCATCCTAAGCCCCTACATGTGCTTATTCTTTGTTCTAATATACTAATCCCTCATCCAGATCCTTTGTCATAGAAAAATAAACCTATTTGCAGCCCATTCTCTATCAACTAGGGTTCTTGGTTTCAATCCTTCCCATAAACCTCGTTCTTTGTTGTTTCTCCTAGTTTTTTTTCTTCATATCTCTTTTAAAATAGATTCCAACATCTTCGAACTTTTGAAGCTACTGATTGCACTCGGTCCTACATAGTGTGCATAATTCTCTCATTTTCCCGATCCATCCTCTTAGGTCACCGTCAACGTGCCTCTTCATAGTTTGGATCACCGTCGACCCATACTAGGTACATTTATCCTTAAGTTGTTTAATCATATCAATATCTAAAATAATCAATATTTCTTTCGATTTGGTATTCTTTCGCCTCTACATATTATCGTATATATTTTTGTTTACATCTCTTTATTTAACAACAGGGGCTTAACATCTACCGCAGAAGTTAACACTTCTCGGGCCCTCTTTATCAGAAACCACCACTCCACTCATCTAATCAAAATCATTTTTAATATTATTTCTAGGTTTCATCTCGATTTGCAACAGAAGGGATCCAACATCATCTTGCACTCCGTATCATCATACATATGTGGTAACATAAACCCTCCAACACTTTTGAGATGTGTGATTTATTTATTAACTAGTTCTTTTTTATTAATAATGAATAAGAAAATATAATAATAAATATCCTACTTTGCATTTCCATTCTCTCTTGAGGTTTGTATCTAAGCACCGTGCATGAGTCATCTCCATCTATTAGTTCCTCTTCTCCTACCATTTCATCTCTTCCTATCACTTCAACTACACATGTTAGTTCATCTTCTTCTATCATCATCTCTCCATCGACCACTTCACCTCCTAGGGATGATTATGATGCCAATCCTAACATCATAATATCCTTTATCTTCTCTTGATGTCTATATGATTACTCACAATTCCAAGCTACAACCACTTAATAAATTATTTCCGTATTATACTATTCCTTCAAAAGATATCTTATCTCTCATGCATGATGTGGGTCACTTACAATCTCGGTTCAATCACCCACTTTAGAAAGTAGGGCTTAATATGCTTCCATTGGTAATAACTCATTACATGGTAACCCTATTCTTAAGAAGATTCATAACTTTGCATTTCCTAAGGACTTTATCATGCCTACATTCACATGTTTTGATGGTATTAGTGACCCTCATTTACATCTCCAATATATCACATGGCTATGGCTTCCCATTATAATGATGGATTATTGCTTAAGGAATTTCAACATAGTCTTACTGATTATGCCTTATAATGGTATACTACTATAACATTTGGGTTTGTTAGCACTTACTATGACATGGAAGATGATTTTCTCTATCGCTTTATCATAAAAATGGCTCTAGAGTTACTTATGATCATCTTTCTACTTTACATCATGTCACATCGAACATATCATGGATTATATCTTACGATTAAATACTTGTATGCATATATTAGTATTCCAGTCTATCGATCTAGAAAAGAAATTTATTTTACTGCCGTGGTTTGATTCTCATACTCAAGCAAATATTGTAATATGAACATGTGATTCATTCATAATTTTTTTGCTATAAAGTCATTGACCTATAATAATACTTCTCGTGACACATGTTATCGATCCTCCACTTCTTGCTACTACTGTTATATCATCTAGTTCTTCTCCATTACCATCAGTTGAGCATTCTAAAAGATATCCATCTTTGTTTAGAAAGAAATCTCAACCTAATATATCAAAAAGCATCCTTCTTCTTCTACTCTACAACAAGATACATCTCCATCTACTCCATTTGTTTCAAGTGAGCCATTACACTTCTCTCATCACGCTCGACCACATGATGTGTTGTGTACATTATTGAAAAGAATTTAATCTTATACCCTCTAACCAACATCATCCAAAACATTTTCTATAACATCACCGTGATAAACCATATTTTAATTATCATCATATCAATTGCCATAGGGATAATGATTATTTCTCCATTCATGATAGATCAAAATAATTAGAAGATAAGAGAATAATTTCCTTTGGCTCTCGCTCACGTGAGCAGTCTATATCTCCTCTATCTTGTTAGCAAGTTACTAATCTAGTTGAGTTGTCTCCTTTATATGGTGCTAAGTTCATTGTTCTTTAGTTGCCATAGGTTATCACTCATGTTCAATTTCCCCATGTCCATCCATCATTATACCATCACATCCATCACATCCACTTCATCCATCCATCCACTAAATCATGTTACTACTTCACATTGGCTTCCAAAACCCTCGGTATTCACACATCCCACCACTGTTGCACATGATATTTAGTTTGGTTCATATGCACATGTTGCTTTCATACCACATGCTTCCACCACTTCGTGCTGCCTTGGTATTTAGTAAGTGATTGCTTATCACCTTACCCCCCAATGAAACACTTGTGTTCTTATAGTTCTTAAATGAGTGTTGAGGGTTTTTACAATAATAACCTCTTTTTACATGCTTCATCGATTCATCTCACACACTCTATCAAATCATTTCCCGATGATGAACTCTTTCTTCATGTGGTTCATTCTTAACTCGCAGAGGGGTCTTATATAAATGAACCTCATCATCTATGAACTAGGGGCATTGCTAATATTTCCCTATCTCCATCCTACTAATGTGTGAAAATATCATACAATTATACATAATAATATCATCCATCACAATACTACTTATGTAATAAAATTACATACATCATCTATCATTGTAAACACTATATCATTTTGTTTATCATCATCTACATTGTATTAAAAATATAAATAAAAAACATGAAAATATCTAACACATTAAATACATTACAAAATAATCATTAGATCATACATCACCAATCACATAATGACATCAATACACATCAAAATCAACCATCATATGCCAATAAATATGTGCTTATATATTATAATTACAATAATCATTACAAAAAAATCTCATCACCGGGGAAACTCCCGTACATCATATAAACCAATACAAATCAAATCTCATCATCACTATCACTCTTTGGTAGTACAAGATCTCTAGAAGTCAACACCTCATGACTAACTTTGCACCACTCCTATCAGCCTCAATATCTCTCTACTTACCTTCGTAGTAGTGTAACCTCTATACAATTCTATGTAAACCGATGCTACAACTTGACACAATGTGTAAACATATTCTCGTAAGCTAAAGGACCACCACCGCAACATCTCGGGCTCATCGAGTCTCCTTGATGCCTCTTCCCTCTCACTTAGCTCACAAGTACATGTCATTTCCTATAGCCACCGAATCAAACAAATGGGCATGCTCAAGTGTGTCATCCACATGCTCCAACATCCCTCCACCCACAAGTATGTCGGTGGGAACATTCCTTGTCAATGTGCAGATAGATGTGTCCACAATCAAGGACCAATATGCATCACCTAGAACCATTATAAAACCACATTGGACAACCATCACTATCATAAATAAGTAATGAATTATACAACATAACTATACGTATACTCACACTTTGATATAACCACCACCACATTGTCATCTAGGCATGTGCTTGCCCCTCTAATCCTCCTTCCTTTGGTAATCTCACTACATCTATAATAATGGAGAAAAACCATTATTACGTAGCCCACCATGCTTGATATGCCTTCGTACACCCTGCATCGTCTACATCTATCGGCTCTATCACTGCATTGACCTTATTGGGCCCAGGGATGCACTAGCTTCTCTCCCGTGGGACTGGCCTAGCCTACGGCCCTCCTTGGGACTTTAGTGTCTCTAACCCACACGTATGGCTCTAGGGGCACGTCCTCCAATACCAAACTGTCTTGATACCCTCTCCACATGTAATAATTTAGTCATCCTTGAGGAAACGATCCTCCAACCACATAGTCCTCAGTATGCATCATAGCTCCACAATATCCCATGGCCATCCTCCATAGTCTCGGTATGTCCTTCATATCATTGTCTCGGCCCATATGATCTATGAGTTCTCTATAGGTGTCGATATCTATCTTCCTCCAACGTAGGAAAATCCATCTCCTAGAAAATATGTCTGGACTAGCCCAATCTTCACGTGGACCACCAACTAGCCTCAAGATTGCTATATGCTTATAGGACCATACATGCAATAACGTAGTGGCTCCAATCCCACCTCCACGCTCTTCACATGAAAATATGTAGATATATCTATACATGTGGGCTAACACACATCATGCCCATGCATATCATGTACTCTCCTCCTCTATTTGATGGAAAATATCACACATCTTATATAAGATGCCCTACCACCTTCCTCTAATGATATTAAAGAAGAAATAACCACAACTATAAACTTTTGCAAGTAAGGAACCCCGAATCTCAAAATAACATCCAAGCTAATATGGGCCTCGATAGTACTCAAGTCCCCACAAAATACCACCTAGTAGCTCTCATCTGTCTCTCCATATCCTCACTTATATGACATGTACCCTCTCAAAAATAACTAGTAATCGTAGTATGTGATATACATCCTCTAATGTGACTATCATCTCACTAGTAGGTAACCAAAATGTACAAGTTTCCGCACACCATCTCTCACATAATGCTATCAACATAGGCATATTATGGGGCACATCCCCCATCCGTGTTTATGTTCCATGTCGGAATGGACCATAACCTCCCAATCATCATTTGACAAACCCAACCTAAGTAATGTAATCTAGCAAAAACCACCGTGAACTCCTTGAATGGATATCCCCTAAAAGCATAAAACAACACCAAAATGGCATTAAAAACCTTATGAATACACACATTCTCACTTACGACATTACTATACAACAAAACTAATATTTTCACCACTCTGGATTGAATTAAAAATCTATGGACATAGGTTCTCGAAGCAAGACTGGGTTTCCCAAGAGTAGGACACTAGTAAAAGGAATCATAACCAAATTGTACTAAGCCAAGAACTCGATGCTACTCAAACACCATGTTCAATAAGATAACATCAATTTACTAGAATAACTTTAATAAAACTTTGTAAAAAATGAGCAACAACATCATATATTATTATGGAACTCAATGAAATATAATGAGAATGGTCCTTGCTTAGATAGATAAGAAATAACAATCTAAGAACCACCAAGGTCGTAGATCAAGCCATAAATCAAGGAAAAACTAGTCATCAAATAACTAGTCAAGACCATAGATTTAGGAAAGAACTAGACATCAAGGATCTATTCAACATCATAGATCAAGGAAAACACTAGTCAATACCATATATCAAGGAAAGAACTTTACCTAATAACTAGATAATATCCCCATAATATCTAAATAAATAAAAAGAAATACCCACACACATAAGTGGGTGAGGATAAATACAATAAAGGTAAATAAAGTACCTAGGTGAACATGAGCTAAGGTAAATACCTACTCTAATACCCCCCTCAAGTGAAGCTAGGGGCCCAAAATAAAAGTGGCATATCCACAATATGAGTCTCGATAACTAGGCTTGATGAGGTACTCATGTACAATATATCCATGAAGAAATCTTGAACCAAAAAAGGAAAGAATCCTGCTAAAAGGAAAGAGAAAGAAGAAGAAAGAAGATATTATCACAAACACCCCCCAAGAACAACTTCCAAAAACCCAAGCATGTCATGCAACTAAAGGTAGAAAGGTGATGCAAAAGGCTTTGTAAAGATGTCTCCAAACTTGTTCTTTGAGTCGAATGTACTCTAAGAAAAGAACTCCATCTGAATGTATTAATGAATGAAGTGGATGTGTATCTCAATATGCTTTGTCCACTTGTGCTCAAATAGTTGTGAGAAATGTGAATTACACTTTCGTTGTCACACCAAAGTATAGTCGGTGAATCCCATGGGAATCCAAAATCTGTCAATAATTGTCGAAGCCAAAGAATATCCTAAATTTATGTAACTACTACCCCGTACTCTTCCTCTATGAAGATGAAAGTGCAATAGCCTATTACTTTTTGCACACCCAAACAAATGGAGAAGAACAAAACAAAAAAATAGGAAAAAATGGAATGCCTATCATCAATAGAACCTACCTAATCGAATATGTATATCCAACCAACCGAGTAGAAAACCTAGTGTAGTGTAGGCCAAAGTGAGAAGTGCCTGCAAATAGCGCAAAATCCTTTTAAGCAACCTCGTTAGTGAATACTATGAAGAGAATTTTCAAACCTAGACATAATCCCTACTACAAATTAAATATCGGGGAGAGTATGGGTCAATTACATAAGACTTTCAACCAAATGCTTATACAAAGTAGGATCACATAGTGGAGTGGTACATGTGGAAGTAAGAGTAACCCCATATTGAAAAGGAGATGGAATTGGCTTGCAATCAACCATATCAAAGTGTTGAAGAAGATCATGGGTGTACTTTTATTGACTCAAATGAATGCTAATCAGATGAAAATCTACAAACCAAGGAAATAATGCAATAACCCAATATATGTCATGTTAAACTATGTAGAAAGAGCCCACTAAATAGTCTAAATGTGTGAAGAAGAACTGCATAAAGTAATAGATCATCAACATAAAATAAAAGTATCACAATATCCTCACCAACATGATGTAGATATATTATATGATTGAGTGGCAACGAATAAAACCTTTAGAGAAGAAAAAAATCTAAGTGGCAACGAATAAAACCATTAGATAGAAGAAAAAATCTATCTTCTCATACCAAGCCCAAGGGGCTTGTTTGAGACCTTAGAGAGACCTTCGAGTCTACAAACAAGAGAAGAATCTTGAACAAATCCATCATGATTACTCCATGTATATTTCTTCTTGTAAATATCCATGTAAGAAGACACTCTTCATGTCCATCTGGTATATAGGCCACCCCTATGATGCAACAATAGCAAGTACAAGGCATACAAAATCTATCTTGGTTGAAAGGAAAAAAAAACTAGATCGTATTCGCCAAGAACACATATGCTAATCAAACACCACGATCAATAAGATGAAAGCAATTCACCAGAATAACTTTACATAAAATCTTTGCAAACAAATGAGCAGCAATATCATATATTATTATGGAGCTCAATGCAATACAATGAAAATTGTCCTTGCTTATATAGGTAAAGAATAACAATCTAAGAACCACCAAGGTTGTAGATCAAACCATAAATCATGGAAAGAACTAGTCATCAAAGAACTAGTCAAGTCCATAGATTTATGAGAGAACTAGACATCAATGATCTAGTCAATACCATAGATCAAGGAAAAACTATACCTAACAACTAGATAATATCTCGTAATATCTAAATAAGATAAAAGAAATATCCGCACACATAAGTGGGTGAGGATAAATACAATAAAGGTAAATAAAGTACATAGGTGAACATGAGCTAAGGTAAATACCTACTCTAACACCCCCTCAAGTGAAACTAGGGGCCAAAATAGAAGTGGCATGTCCACGGTATGAGTCTCGATAACTAGACCTAATGAGGTACTCATGTATAATCACTGGGAAAAAAGGGACACCGCAGGTACCCAAAACTAATGTAACAAATAAGTAAAGAGAGTAAAGACTCGCTCCAAGGCATCCTACAAGCTCGACTCAAAACTCGTAAAATGTTGAAGAAGTTTGGTGTGCATTGTGGTGCAATCCACTACTCGATCACAAAACTCAAAAACAACTCGACACTTTGGGTTTCACTAGATTAGCTCCATCAAGAGAGATTGTCAATCCAATGGAGTGATGTCGAAAGTAAAAAAACACCAAACCTTCCCAAGGTAACAAGGCAAGGACATGAAACCCGAAGAAGCAGGATCAACACCACACCCTCCCATACTGCTGAATGGGTGGAGTGACGCTACAAATCTGTATGAGTTGTCAAAACAACTACTCGAACACTAAAAACTAACATTGGAATGCACCAGAATAGATCCCCCATAAGAGATACAGTCAACATGCCAAAAGTGTCGAAAATACAGATACAAAATCTCTCAACAAATAAGAGAGATACACTACACCTGCTAAAAATGCTCAAAAAGAAGCATCACAATGCATAAGGTATAGAAAGTGGAGCAAGAGGCCTAATGGTGGAGGAGCCACGCCTGTAGAGTCCTCTCAATGAATGCCTATGTCACCACCACGAGTGATCAAATATCCACCCCAAATCAACACAGATGGATGAAGAAGATGCTCTGCATATGACTTGGTGCAAAATGCACAATGGGTGCATGCCAAATAACATCGAGAATGTGTGTCAGGTTGATCATGTCTGATAACTAAAATCTCAGGTTTCTCAAGCCTGAGTGAAGGTGCAAGAACTCATGTGTTGCTCATGATCCTCAGAAAGAGTCGAGCGAACAAAAAAAGGAGCTCTGTCAATGTGTGATCCCAATGAAGTATCTACTCGAAAACCAATGTCATGACGAGAATTCCACTTAACATGTGGAATAGAGGAAACAATACCCTGTGAATGTCTGCCAATGACTCCGCTAGTGAGACCCATAGAATGGAGCATGCGAGAACTGAATGCAGTAGTATGCTTCTCAAAAAATCCATGCAGCTGAGTAGAAATAGGATACACAACATGTGGTATTGTAATAGGCATAGATGTGGAAGAGCATGCAGTAACAAGCTTCATAGGTGTATGAGCATCAAGAGCAGGAACAGACTCAAAGATGGACAGATCAATGTCAGTGGGTTCATGAGCAATAGTTGTAAGTGGACTAGGAGCATGGATATGGTTGTCCACAATATGATGGTGATGTTGTAGGCTAGCAAGTTTGTTTTGCAGGAAGTGTATTATTGTATCCTTATCATGAATGAGTGATTGTAGAAGAGAATTTCACTTCTTGAGTGATCTATTTTCTTCCACAAATTTTACAATATCCTCTTGAAGTCCACATACTTCAGAGAAAAACATATCATTCTCAAAATCCATGATAGGTACAAACTGCAACTCCCAAAAATTTAGGACGTCGGGCTTAGCCAAAATTGTATCCACAATTGATTACAACACTCCTCCATATTTGGCACTTTATAATTATAGTTCAAGTCTCAAAATAAATAACTCCAATGGAAAGAGCATGAAAAAACAAGAACTTTTGCAAAAAAGGCACTCAAAACCGAGTTACCGATCAAAAGATACAAGTTTTTAAATATTTTTCTTTGTTATTTATTTTAGTTGCCACTAAAACAAACAAATTGTTATTGCCTTAACCACACAAATAAAATTAAAGGGGCTGAAGTTAAGCACCTACTAGTAGGAATCTTAATCTTTAAGCCCTCATATGACCATGCCATATGACCGAGGTTATGAAGACCAAAGGTGTGTAGCTTTATTTATCGTGGAGATGACCCAACATAGATATGGCCTCCTCAAACATCATCATGGTAGAATTGGATCTCAAACTAGATACCATGAAAGGAACGAAAACTAAATCATACCAAGCCAAGAACATAGATGCTAATCAAACACCATCATCAATAAGATGAAAGAAATTCACTAGAATGACTTTACATAAAACCTTTGCAAACAAATGAGCAACAATATCATATATTATTTTGAAACTCAATGCAATACAATGAAAATGGGCCTTGCTTATATAGGAAAGGAATAAAAATCTAAGAACTAGTCAAGGTCGTAGATCAAGCCATAAATCATGGAAAGAACTAGTCAAGTCCATAGATTTATGAGAGAACTAGACATCAAGGATCTAGTCAATACCATAGATCAAGGAAAGAACTAGTCAATACCATAGATCAAGGAAAGAACTATACCTAACAACTAGATAATATCTCCTAATATCTAAATAAGATAAAAGAAATATCCACACACATAAGTGGGTGAGGATAAATACAATAAAGGTAAATAAAGTACCTAGGTGAACATGACCTAAGGTAAATACCTACTCTAACATTGGAAATGGGTGTGAAAGTCTCGAGTAATCAACACCCTTAACTTATGAAAAACCCTTTGTAACAAGACAAGAATTATAATTGTCAATGGACCCATCAATTTGTATTTGGTTCGCTATACCCACTTACACCTAACCATATTTCTTCCTTTAGGAAGAGATAAAAAATCCTTAGTATGATTCTTCATCAAAGAAGAATACTCTCTGTCATCGCATCATACCACTCCTATATCCCATGAGCCTTTGAAAAGGACTCAGTGCATCCTCGAAACTGCATGACATAAAATTTTAGAACCTATAGAATGTGTGTGATGATGCCTAGTGGGTGGAAGATCACAATGTATGAAAGGTGCTACCTCGAAAATCGTAGTACGAGTCCACTTAGGCATAGTGAAAACATCAACGGGAATAAGATACTCAAGGACATCTATTACCTCCTCATAAACCTCCTCAAAGAAATTATCCTCAAGATGATATGACTAAGGAGGCATGGAAGAAGATGAAGAATAATGAGGAGTGAAACGCTCATCAAACTAAACATGTGTTTGAAAAAGAACGTCATGAGTATTAAGATCTAAAATTTGATAAGATCGCATGTCCTCACAATACCCTACAAAGATAAAGGGTTTTCTCTTTTTATCCAAATATTTCCTTTTTTTTTTCTTTGTACACAGAGGCCCAAGCATGGCTCTCAAAGAATCAAAAAAATGAGACATCCGGCTTAGAATTGGACTAAGCTTCCTCGGAGAAAATCCTCAAGTGCTCTGTGTGGTGTGTGATTTTGAATGTAGTTAACACAATTATCTGCTTCCACCAGGTAGATAGGAGATAAATATCTAGAATGCATCATACGATTAGCCATTTCCTTAAAAGTTATATTCTTCCGTTTTGCTAAGACATTTTTTTGTGGAGTATGAGGAACAAAATGTTGGTGAATAATGCCTTGAGTTTCTAAAAATTCAGAAATTTCATTACTAAAGTACTCCCCCATTATCGTGTTAAGGTTTGTTATACAACTAAAAGATTATTTCTCGACCAAAGCCTTGAAGAATTTAATGTGTGAAATAAAATCACTTTTTACTTGAGAAAATAAACCCAAGAACACCTCGAGAAATTATCAATAAAGGTAGGTGCATACTTAGCTCCATTGAAAGAGGGGTAGGAAAAACCATCAAGTCACTATGCACAAGCTCAAGTGGTGAAGAATATCTCTTAGAAAATTCTTAGGAAAAGGTTCTTGGTGTTGTTTCCTAATGCAAAGCCATGAAAAACTCCCTCAATAATTGATATGTCCATAAATCTCTCGTATATGTAATAAATGTCTTACTCTATCAATCAACATGAGAAACCAATCTTGTCCCTATAGAGGAAGTGTCATAAAAACAAAGTGCTATAGTCTAGAACTATGATCAACAATACCTTTTTGCAACAAGTGAATAAGGACCCAAAAATTTCATACTTCTACCCCATGTGGTGTAAAAGTCATTTTTTCCTTGGCCAAAATGAAAAATTTGATATACTAAAGAAAATTTCTAGTGATGTTAGGAACATATAGTGCATCTTGGATATTGCCACCATCAATTTGTATATCACCTTTTCCTTTAACAGAAAGAAAGGAAGAATCTCTAACCTCAATTTTGGAAGTAGAATCCAAACCTAGAGAAAAAAATACTCCTTGGAAAAGTCATGTGATGAGAAGCACCAAAATCTATAACCCAACTATTTGCAAGTGGTGATTGAGATCTCCCAACAACATTAAGTACTTTTCTATGTTGATTAGGAGGAGGTAGAGTGGAGATAAATTTTTTGTGTTTCTTGACTACATCCTCTAAGGCTTGCATTCTCTTATAACACCTATGTTCTTCATGACCACTACCCCCACAAAAAAAGCATGAAAGGCTAGACTTATTCTTGGATTTAGAATAATCCTTGGGTTTAGAGTTGTTTTATTTAGGTTTAAGAGAATTTTGAGATGGAGAAGGGGTGGATTTGGTTTTATTTTTGGTTTTCCCTTGCCCTTAGGATTAGATGCAACTAATGCCTTTTGAGAGGTGGAAGACTCAAGGTTAGACAATTTGGATTCTTCCCTAGTAAGTCTTTCAAAAATGCTTCTAAGTCGGGCATTTTGAATATGTCACCTAAGGCATCCATGTTAGAGAAAAGGTAGAAGAAAAGATTTGAAATGGTCCTCTCAACTTGGATAGAATCAAGTAAACACACTCTTTATCTTTCTTATCTCTTCCACTCCCTTCAACTATGTCAACAAATTATTGAACTTGGTAAGATAGTCTATAATTGTTGAAAAATCTTCGGATTAAGAGAGGTGATCTCAATTTCAAGTTGCATGGCTCTCATATGATCCACCTTACTAAATAAATCCTCCATTTTCCCATATTTTTAAAGGAGAGCAACATTTTTCCAAATGAAAAAATAGACCATCACTACATAAGTTCCTATCAAACCCATACACTCATCAAAATTGTGCACTGCTTGAAATTTCTCATATTCTCTAATGAACACTTGGTTGTCCTAAAGAATTTAAAGCCCATAATACTTTTTGCTTAAATATTGTTTCCATGTGTGGTACTTATGTGTTGTTAATGACTCAACATGACCTAATGTAGAAGTAAATGCCATTCTAAAAAATCACCAAAAGAAATGCAAGAACCAAGCAATGCAACAAGAGCCCCCTAGATTTTGGAACTTTATAATGAGTGTGAATTATAATATGACACTTTATAATTATAGTGTGATTCTCAAAATAAATATTTCCAATGGAAAGAGCATGAAAAAAAATACTTTTGCAAAAATGACACTCAAATTCGAGTTCTTTGATCAAAAGATACAAGCTTTACTTATTTTATGCTCTATTTATTTTTTTAGTTGTCACTAAAACAAAATAAAATGCTATTGTCTTCACAACACAAATAAAATCAAAGGAGGTTGGAATTAAACACCTAATAGTATGAATCACAAGCTTTAATCTCTCATACGACTATACCGTATGACCAAGGGGTAAGGATTTTAATGGGTCTTGGATCTCCAAAAACACTCAAAAAACCCAAAAATTGATTTTCTAAATGGATTTTCTCTAATTGACATGGATTCTAAGACGAACTAGATGCCATCTGCGCGTCTCGCAACAACAAAATAACCCGAAAATTGATTGCCTCCAGAAATGGTTGCATTTACAGTCAATCTTAGGGTTTTTCGACTTTTGAATCTAATGGAAGGATTTTTTTGCATAAAAACACATGCAACGAACAAAATACGAACAAATATTGAATATATGAAAATAAAATATTTGTAAAAATGAAGCTTACAAATAGATGTCAACAACAATCTCCTACTCTGATACCATAAAATGAATGATAACCAGATCGTACCAAGCCAAGAACTCAGATGCTAATCAAACACCATGATCAATAAGATAAAAGAAATTCACTAGAATAAATTTAATAAAACCTTTGCAAACAAATGAGCAACAATATCATATATTATTATGGAACTCAATGAAATACAATGAGAATGGGCCTTTCTTATATAGGAAATGAATAACAATCTAAGAACCAATCAAGGTCATAGATCAAGCCATAAATCAAGGAAAAAATTAGTCATCAAAGAACTAGTCAAGACCATAGATTTAGGAAAGAACTAGATATCAAGGATCTAGTTAATACCATAGATTAAGGAAAGAACTAGTCAATACCATAGATCAAGGAAAGAACTACACCTAACAACTAGATAATATTCCCTAATATCTAAATAAATAAAAATAAATAGCCACACACATAAGTGGGTGAGAATAAATACAATAAAGGTAAATAAAGTACCTATGTGAACATGAGCTAAGGTAAATAATGAAAGCAAAACCAGATATACGCACTCGAAAAATGCATTGCTCTTCTCATATGGGTGAGTTTTTGAATACACAATATAAATCTTGATTAATTTTCATTTAGAGCATGTTACACATATATAGGAAATATAATTGACTATAATTAGGGAGGTTGGTTAAACAACTCCTCCAACTCCCTCAACCTATTTACATGTGTGGTTATAACAACCACTATTCAAGTAAATCATGTATAACTCATTATACAATAACCCTCATTAATTTAATGGAGCACTAACAATATAATTTCCTAACATTCCCCCCTTAGTGTGAACATGGGGAAAACCTATCTTTGTACTTGCACCTACTTTCATGATTAGGTGATTTTTACTACAGGATGATCACAAACCCGTTGTATGGTTTTCAAACGGTTAACCACAAACTAAAAATGGTGGTTTTACAACTAGAGTACCACAAACCAAAAATGAAGGTTTTCAAGTGGTTTACCTATAACCACATCATGATGTGCCAAGTACTATTATCAACCCTCATCAATATCACACTAGGGAATAACATAGGAAAATATGCTGAATTCTATTGCTCATACACAAACTGGAAATGGAACATTGGACCATGCCCCCCCTAATGTGGAATTTCCACTTATTCTACAAATCAAATAGGAACATTGAAATCTGAAACACACTACACACAACTGAAATCACACTGAAAAAATGCCACCAAAACTTTGTGTGGCCCTATCATTGGTGACTGATGAGAGGTTGCTTTGAATGACCTCCATCCTCCATTGAAAGGTGCTTCTACTAACTCAGTCGGATGTGATCATGAAGCTCAAAAAATAACCTCTAATTTGGACGTCGCGTATAAGCAAAAATGCATCCAATTATTGAATAGTGAGGCAATTTTTTTTTTTTTACAAAAATTTCAATGACTCCACAAGACAAAAAATATGGATACAAGTATCCTAAAATAACATATTTGAGACACTTTGATGAACACAAAAATTCACTATTTTGACATATATATAATAATTGGACTAATTGACACTTAACATGACTTCAAAATTTACCTTGGATAGGAATATAGACCTAAGAAATACAAAACACGATTAATTAACAATATTTAAAAAGTAATTATAATTATTACTTTTTAAATAATACTAATTGAATCCTAAATATCAAATGTAAAATAATGCTTTGATATTGGTTGAACACATATACATGGTTATACTAAAACTTTTGATACTAAAAATAAAAGACTTAGAATAACAACTTAAATCGACTCTATTGGCGAGACAATACTTATTATTATGTACCTAAGACTTTTCTTTGACACCACATCTCTTTCAAGCTTCAATTCACATGCATGGTTTGTTCAGGTTTTAATTGACCCAAAAAGATGTCGAACTAAAGTTGATTCAGAAGGCCTTACTCACACGGAGTCAGGAATGGGAGGCTATTCAATGCACTGATAGATACCATGTTTCCAAGCTCAAAATTTTGGTTAAAATGCACATGCTCTCTCAGAAATAAGAATACATGGATCATTCAAATATGTACGATATAGTGTGAGCTGGTACCTAACATAAAATTTAATTCATCTGAGAAATTATTGGGCATAAAAATCATTCCACACGTACATGAGCTATGAACATATATGAAATTTTAGTCTCAATGGATCTTGATGGTTGTGGTTGGATATGCCCACAAACCAAAACATGTAAAACCACCAAACCTTAACGAATGGATAGAGGCGCAAGTATATTTTGAAAAAAGTGTCTTTTAATGAAAAAAAAGTGGTGGAAGAGTCCGAGGTTGACGTAATGAACACACATTTAATGTAGGTGCATGCATTATGGTGGATCGATGAGAACTTGAGATTTCAGAGATCAACACAAAGAGAAATTGTATGCTGAAATGGTGAATCATAGACCATGTAGAGAGAGAAAATGAATGGATCTGTAGTGTTAGAGACAAAGATCACGCAGAGAACAAAATCCGTGGGTACAATTATTCCAAACTGCAACGTCAACAATGAATCTCTTTATATTTTCATATGCGTCCAAGGAAACACGAACAAAATGTTATTAATCACTAAAATTGTCTTGATCTAGTTTAATATCCAAATCTAAAATCCTCTCATATCAATAAATTTCAATACATAGGGAAACTATTAACAAATATTTGCCCAAACAATTCTCGAGAATCCCATGATGCTCGATACCAAATGAAATCACAAAACTAGATTATACACTTAATACACAATATTAATCTTGATTAATTTTCATGCGGATTAGGTTACACATATATAGGAAATACAACAACTATAATTAGGGAGGTTGGTTTAGCAACTCCTCCAACTCCCTCAACCTATTTATGTGTGTGGTTATAACAACCACTATTCACGTAAATCATGTATAACTCATTATACAACAACCCTCATTAATTTAATGGAGCACTAGAAATATAATTTCCTAAAAATACCTACTCTAATAGCAGGACACTAGTGCTCAGTCTAAGCGCTCCTATCCTGAAGGCCACTAACGCTTCATAGATCTTTTCTAGGTCTAAAATGATGAGAAAAGTAAAAATCAAAATTTTGTAAAAATTCACTAAAATGACTACTACACATGCATTTTTCGAAAAAAATCACACTTGCCAACTCTTCCTCCGTACATGATGTTACAAAGATTGCTACCATCTTAAAATAGCTAGGTCTTATTGCTCTCACTTGTGACATCTTTACACACTTAGAGTTCACTCTCACACTTGTGCAAAAGACAAATGAAGTGACTAATCAATTTTTCACCTTACTATTTATAGTTACTTTTCATTGTCTACTCTACTATAGTCATTATTTCATGATCATTGTCTCATTTAATACACACCACATGATTTTAGTCATATCTTGAGTGTTTTTACTCCAATTTACACCATGTTTGCAAAATTATTTTTAGAATTACACCTACCATTGTTTCAAGCACATGAAACACATGTTACCTCTCCTCTACATTATATTTCATTCATCTAGATGTGTTTTGGAGATATTCCTCATCTACTATATATCTCATGCTTACTTTTGGCTCAATGTTCATTCTTATCATCACTTCCCCTTTCACCAAATGGTGGCAATATAATTAGGATCATCGTAAAATTCTCCTTACATCACCACATAATTAGTCAACACTATTAATTCATCATTTCTTAACATTTACTAATGCACCATGTGATATTTCATCAATTTTGTCAATTCCCCTAATGACCTAAACCTAGGGGTAACAAGTGTAAAATCTCTCCATGTGATATTTCATCAATTTCTATCAATTCCCCCTAATGACCTAACTCCGGGGAAAAGTGTAAAATATCTCTATGAGTAAACAAATCAAACAACTAATCAATACATTTGAATCTCTAATAATCAAAAGCATTACATTTAATCGACATAATACAACATAATCATCCTCCCGATGACCTAACTTGAGATTACATTTGGCCTCCCGGATGACCTAACTTAGGAGTTACATCACTATTTTCCTAGATGACCTCACTTAAGAATTTATTCTATATTTGGATTTACTTCCAGATGACCTAACTTGGAAGCCATCACATTGTGGTGACACCTATGGAGTGGGGAAATATTGCCTTTCCTATACTACTCCTATATGGGTCAACTTATTTGATCAAATTATTTGGATCCAAAACCACCGAAAGTTTTATCTAAGTCCATCTATAGTGGCTATATCTTGAGGATGTAGTTAAAGGTTGGAGAATAACACACCTTTCTCCCTAAACTCTTCCTCTGGTGGTAGGACACCAAAAATCCTTTGTTTTCATACACACACTGATCGGGTTGGGAACCCACCACTCCATACCCCATCACATCATCATTATACAAAAATTGAAATCACCAACCATTGAACATCACAATCATCACTCTCATTTAGTGCACTTCATCGTGATATTAAATCTCTCACTACGTTGTATGGATCAACATGTTGATCCATGGTTTGTCACGCTATATGTTCTCATTCAACACACTTGTCTACCATATCTCCACATTCTTCTACAACATGAGATTCTCCATATTTATCTCGGTATGTATCTCTAACTACTTTATGTTACTGAGCTTTCACTCACCAACATAAAGTGTGGGAAAATGTAGTCATAAAATCATGCACTTACTACTATAATTATACCACCAAGTATGTTGTTTTATATATAGATCTTGCATAAGAAAAGTATTCACTGACGACCCATCCCTAGTCTAGTAGTGAATCTGGTTGGTCTATTTCATTGTTTGTCTTGCATATTTGTCACTCATCCCATATTTCCACTCATATCTCAGGGAGTCTTAGTTGTCATTATTCACTCAGTTGTCATCTCTAGTCTTTGACTAGGGTGCCTAGGAGGAGGATTAGGGCACCCCGGGTTTCCCGATCCTCATTTCTAGGCATCCTAGTCCCCATCATACTTGTTTTTAATTTAGACATTTGAGATTGGTCTTTATGATTTTCCCTCCCTTCTCCCTAGGTACTAGTCGCATTTCGGGTCATTAGTGTCAAATTTTAAGCAAGATATCCCTATATAAACACAACATACATACTACCTTATGGGAAAACTATTTCTACTAAGGGCTAGCTATCTACATAGAGAAAGGGACTATATTTGGGCACTATTCTACATCACACATTGCATAGGAAAGGGGATTCTATTCTATTCTATCCACCATTTTGAATTTTATTTAGTTATTTCCCACTATCTCTACATCATTGGTGCTAGGGAATCCTAGGCACATTATTACACACAAAATCACATAGAACTACATTGGGTCCGAGATGTAGTGTAATGCTTAGTTGTAAGTCCACCATTGTGGATGCTAAGGACAATCTGGCCCATTCATATGCATATTTATTTTTTAGGGTTTGATGCTTTGTGTGGGGTTTTATAGGTGATTTGTCATTATATGTTTATGACATCATCAGCAAAGTAGGTGTGACATCCATGTGACCAAAGGTGAAGTATTACGAAGACCTAATGACCATATCAAGACCAGATTCCAAGATTTTCTATAGACCATGACACCCAAATTTTAGACCAGGGTTCCCAGTTCCCTCATCCTTCCCCAAGCACCCCATTCTAGCGAGATATTCCCTTGTTGAAAATTTTCTAAGGTAAATTTCTACACTTTGTTCTACCTATTCATTATTTTGTTTAGTCCCAAATCACCGCGATGTAAGTTCATTTTAGGGTAGTACCTTTCCCCTTCCATTTCATTTCATTTAAATATCCAAAAATTATTACCATTTCTATTTTAGTATATTTCTTTATTGTACTCTTAAATTCATGCTAAATTTCAGATTTTAGTATATTAATTGGATAGAATGCTCTAAGTATGCAAATGTGTGATATAGGATAGAATAAATTGTTATCCAAAATAAGCCCATGCTTATTTTTGGCTAACTCCTCCTCCTTTTCCTTTGCTGGTACTTAAATGAATTTTTGGCATGCTTCAGGGACTCAAATTTTTTTGGGTATGATTTCATCAGATAGAGAATTTTTCCACCTTTCTAGAAAGGTAAATAAGTCCTCCTAACTCCTTGTATTTTTTGAGTTATGGCTTGGCGGAGTTTGGAGGGGAAATTTCCTTGGGTGGACCCCATGGAGGTAAGGAGAAAATTTTCCAGCAAGGAGTCTCAGGCTGGTGTAGGGAGTTGGAAAATTTTCCAAGGAAATTGGTGGCCGGGTTGGGAAGAAAACTTGACACTTAGCCCTTTTGGCTAAAAGGTGCAAATTCACAAAGGCCACCATGGGCCTGTGGAGGGAAGGAAGAGAGTTGGTCAGGAGGCGTGGAAGAAATCATTAACACTTAGCCCTTTGGGAAAAAAAAATTAAGGGTTCAAATTCAGCCGCACCCCCACATCAAATTTGATGATGACACGTGGCAACCAGCCCGTGGTGGGCAAGGTTGGAGAAACAAAGGAAATTTTCCTTTTGCCAAAAAAATCAAGGAGAAAAACTAAACCAAGGTCCTACGCATCCATTAGAAAGGTGCCACGTGTCTAGTCCATGTCAACACCTGACCATGGATCAATCGAAAGAGTGCCATGTGTCATCGAGTGGTAGAACATGTCATCAAGTGGAGGATTTTGGGAAAATTTTCCAATTTCACAAAAAGGGAAAAAAGAAAAGGTTGAGCCCGCAATGGACCCGTTTTCACCATTTTTGCCCTAATTTGGCCGCAGAATTTCAAAAGGTCATATCTTTCAAACCAGTGGTCAAAATTCATCAAATTTGGTACCATTGGAAAGATATTGGAATTATACACATGATGAACTATTCAATTTTGATTTTTGATGGGTTTTGGTGGGAGAAAATGAAAAAAGTCCTGGCATGGGAAAAATGCATAACAAACATCCAACCACCAAAAATTAATGCAGTATGGCACCCATTTTTCTCCAACATGGTTGAATACATTGGAAAATGGATTTGCAAAGGTGCCCTTGCCATTTTAATGGATCTTGTTAGGTGGTTGGACCTTCAAATCAATTTTCTCATGTTTCTCTCTCCTTTGTTCTCTATTTTCATCGATTAAAAGCCAAATTTGGCTCATTTTGTAATGTTGGATGTTCTTGCTTCTGCAAGCTCTCTTTTCTTCCTTACGAGGAGATTTGTAGAATTTCGGACCTCCCATGGAGACTTTAGCATGTTTTTTGCCTCTCTTCCCATGTAATGCATTATATCAAACTTGGAAATGATAATGTATGTTTTGTGATTGATTTTCAATCCTCTCATGCATTTATTATTGTCTTCTGATCTTTCATTACATTTTGGCAATTTGTGCATGTTTTGATGTTGCATCCTCATGATCTATGTCTATTTTTAAAAGTAAGAAGTTCAACACTCCTTTGGTGTATCACCATTCTATTTTTGCTTAGTTTTGTTTCCATTTCCATGTTTTCTCTCAACCCTATCTCCTTGGTAGTTTTAGAGTAGGAATTTTGAATCAAACCTCTGCAAAAATTACATGCATACACCTAAACAGAGGAGTAGGAACCAACCTCAATCTGGAGAGTTTTCCCAATTTGCAAGGTCCCACACTTAGGGAAAACTCCATGTTGTGCATTCACACCAAATTGGCCATTTGTCTACAGAAGATCTGAGGGTCATTTGGGGGTGCTTGTGAATTTATACTAATAGTTTTGGCATGCACTAGTGGGACCTTAGAGGTCTTCCACTTCATTTTTTGTAGGTTGATGTGTTCCTGTGAAAATTTCAGCCTTTGGAGGCACTTTCAAACACATCTAGTGACTCCATCTGGTCAACAACCCATCTCTAAAGTTGCAGACCTTCCTTTTCATTCATTTCCATTCCTTTTTCATTCCATTCTTCTTTCCATCCCTTTCACTCTTTTCCATTCAAGAAAAACCAGCTCAAAATCCCATTTTTGAGAAGCAAATGGATGAGATCAAGTCATTTTTGTAACAACAAGAAGAAGGAAGCATTATTGATACTTTTTGCTTTCATTTGAAGGGGCTGATTTGATTGATGAAGCCATTATGGAGGTTGAGCACCTGCAGTAGGACAACAAGGAGGTAGATTATCTGTCTGATTTGGGGATTGTCTTGATGGAGAGGAGCCCGAGGAGATAACATCATTTTTCCTCCATCTTCATCCTTCCAAGCACATGAGCACATTTACCATGGAGGAAGAGAGAAACAACATAAGAGTTCCACCTTTCCTTCCACACCATTCACCCAAGGAGGTCTACAAGAAGACTCCATTTTTGGAGTTAGAATTCAAAGAAATGGGCACATTCAAAGGACCAGACCATGCCCTATTAGATACTTGGCTTCATTAGAGCCAAAGGAGAAGCTAAATTTGGTCATGTCCATTTCGGGGGCATGAGGATGATATTCAAAGTACCAAGGATCAGCTACAATACCTCTGGGAACCAAGTGAACAATAGATTGAAGAGCTATTTATTTTGTTTCTAGTTGATACCTTGATGGAGGGAGTGGAGAAACAATTTTCAGTCAGCCTTCCACTCCTAATAACAACCATGTTCAGCTCCAAATCATTTGCATGGCTGACAATTTTAAGGAAGGGAAGCTATTTTGCATGACCAATTGCGGGGTTGTTTAGATCACCTTTGCCTCCCAGGTTAGGGTAGAGTAGGTAGGTTTACTTTTAAAAGAATAAGTTCTTGTGTACACTCTACATATCCTACTTGGGATATGTATGATTTTTCAGTTTGTACATAGTTTTTGTGGTGCGGTTTTTCTCTTGCACAGTGCATTGTTTTGGCTTTTGGTCACAACCGGTTTCAGTTTTCAGTGGTTTCCAAGAGGCTTAAAAGGGAAGTTTTCAAGTGAAGATCATTATTATCAGGCTATCTATCATGACTCCATGCCCAATGGATGCTTCAAGGTAGTTGGTATTTTCATCTAGTAGGTAGATGACCCCTCTGAGTCGCCAGAAATTGTTATCCAAAATAAGCCCATGCTTATTTTTGGCTAACTCCTCCCCTTTTCCTTTGCTGGTACTTAAATGAATTTTTGGCATGCTTTAGGGACTCAAAATTTTTTTGGGTATGATTTCATCAGATAGAGAATTTTTCCACCTTTCCAGAAAGGTAAAGAAGTCCTCCTAACTCCTTGTAGTTTTTGAGTTATGGCTCGGTGGAGTTTGGAGGGGAAATTTTCCATGGGCGGACCACGTGGGTAAGGAGGAAAATTTGCCAGGAGTGTCGGATCGCGAAAAAGTGGAGTTGGAAAATTTTCCAATGAAATTGGTGGGTTGGTGGAAGAAAAATTGACACTTAGCCCTTTTGGCTAAAAGGCGCAAAGTCACAAGCCGGCCCTGGCCGCGGCCCGCGAGAGGGAAGGAAGGCGAGTTGGTGGAGGCGTGAAGAAATTGTTGGCACTTAGCCCTTTTGGGAAAAAAAAAAACTTAAGGGTTTGAATTCAGCCATCGCCCTCTGCATCAAATTTGATGATGACACGTGGTAGCTAGCCAATTAAGTGTGGCATCGGAGAAACAAAGGAAAATTTTCCCTTTTGCCAAAAAAGCCGAAGGAGCAAAACTAAACCAAGGTCCCGCATCCATTAGAAAGGTGCAACATGTCTAGTCCATGTCAATCAGGTGCCCATGTGATCAATGAGAGAGTGCCACATGTCATCGAGTGATGGACCGCAGAGGATTTTGGGAAAATTTTCCTTTTGTGCAAAATGGGGAAAAAGAAAAGGTTGAGCCATGGACTCATTTTTCACCATTTTTGCCCTAATTTGGCCACAAAATTTCAAAAGGTCATATCTTTCAAACCAATGGTCAAAATTCATCAAATTCGAACCATTGGAAAGATGTTAGAATCATCCACATGATGGAATATTCAATTTTGATTTTTATGGGGTTTGGTGGGAGAAAAATGAAGAAAAGTCCCGAAGAAAAAATGCATAACGACATCCAACCATAAAAATTAATGCGATGGCACCCATTTTTCTCTAGCATGGTTGAATACATTGGAAAATGGATTTTCAAAGGTTCCCTTACCATTTTAATGGATCTTTTCAGGTGGTTGGACCTTCAATCAATTTTCCCACATTTCTCTCTCCTTTGTTCTCTGTTTTCATCGATTAAAAGCTAGATTTGGCTCATTTTGTAATGTTGGATGTTCTTGCTTCTGCAAGCTCTCTTTTCTTCCTTAACAGGAGATTTGTAGAATTTCAAACCTCCCATGAGACTCAGCACATTTTTTTCTCTTCCCGTGTAATGCATTATATCAAACTTGGAAATGATAATGTATGTTCTGTGATCGATTTTAAATCCTCTCATGCATTTATTATTGTCTTCTAATCTTTCATTGCATTTTGCAATTTGTGCATGTTTTGATGTTGCATCTTCATGATCTATGTCTATTTTTAAAAGAAAGAAGTTCATCACTCCTTTGGTGTATCACGTTCTATTTTTTGCTTAGTTTTGTTTCATTTCCATGTTTTCTCTCAACCTTGTCTCCTTGGTAGTTTTAGAGTAGGAATTTTGAATTAGAACCTCTACAAAAATTACATGCATACACCTAAATAGAGGATTAGGAACCAGCCTTAATCTAGAGAGTTTTCCCAATTTGCAAGGTCCCACACTTAGGGAAAACTCCATGTTGTGCATTCACACCAAATTGGCCATTTGTCTACAAATGATCCGAGGGTCGATTTGGGGTGCTTTGTGAATTTACACTAACCTGAACTTCCCCTCCTATGTCATGTATGAAAAAGTGATGCATACCATTATCCCTTGAGTGAGTGTGCTAGATGAATGATTTTTATGTTCTTTCTCCTTCGGATGTAATCTTAGGTAATAATAAGTAATGTTAGTGCTTGGCCCTTGATTTAGAAGAAGTGACTAAGTATATATATGATTCCTTGTTTTAATCTTGTAATTAACAACTAGAAGGCTGACCCAAAGTGATAAAAGGTGACCAAAAGATAAAATAAACCCAAAAGAGTAAGAATAAGATAAAGAGGGTCAAGAGTTCCCAAGAGGAATATGAGCACCTAGCTAGTGTCCAAATTGGGTGCTAGTATATGAGGCCATAAAGGATAAATTAATCAAAATTACCAAAAAGGATGTAGGGTGTGTAAGGCCAATAAAATTTCAAGAGATTAAGAAAAATTCCCAAAATCAATTATCAATTACTAGTTTTCTTGATTAGAAATCATGTATACATTAGTATGCTTTAGGACATAGAAATGTACCCAAGTGCATAAATTTTGTGTCTACAACTATAATAGTGTATTATGTGGCTTTAACCTATGCCAACAAGAAATTTCTAATAGATTTTTTTACCATGATTAGGAAGATCTAGAAATGCCTTATATTGACATATATTTGGAGATGTGTTACCATTTATGGTGTATAGCTATATTTATTTCTTCGCTTTGAGTTATTGTAAGTGTGGTTATTTTCCTAGGAATTCATTCATCTTAGGAAAATATATGTGATGCTTGGAGTAGATAAATTGTGCATTTCCCCTACACTATGTTAATATATTTGAAAAAACAAAAAACATGGGAATATTTGAGTAAAAGTGATTATACGCAGAAAAATCAACACGCGACCTTTTTCACACCTAACCTCTTGAGGTCCCTGCTTTGAGATAGATGGTGTAGAATGAATATGAATGTGAGTTTGATGATGAGGATCAAGATAATTGGGAAATCGTACATCTTCAACATGTAATGTCGGGATCTACAGTCTAAGGAAATAATGCTCTCCTAACTTGAAGTGGTGTGATGGCTTGGTTTGAGATAATAATCACTCATGACTAATCACATCAATGATCGTCAGATTCTATTCATTGGTGGTTAAACATGCGGAAAGTGACTGGGTGGTGCGCCTCATATGGATTTCGTAGACAAGGTCATGGAAGTAAGGTGATCCAGATTTATGGGATTTTTGGTCTATCTACTTAGCTTGATCGTATGTTCGTAAGGAAATATGTGTAATAATATTTGTGGAAGTGGTGAAGATATGAATACTAATGTACACAAAATAGTGTCATGTAGGATCACAACCAAAGACTCGTGGAGGTTATGGCCCTTATATGGTCATGCGCATAATCAAACCTTATTTCCAGGAGTAGTCCAATAGTCGTAGGCTTGATTAGCAACAATGTTTAGCGTATTGAGTTGTTCTATTTTCTCAGCAAAAATTTGCAGGTGTGTGTAAGACTATCAAATGTAAACTGGTATCAATGTCAGTTATCAATTCTAGCCCATTGGGTTGTGGGACCAAGGGATCACAACTATATGTCTTTTCTTGTTGTGGACCATTGATGGTCATACAAAATGAAATAAATGATTTTTGATAAGAAAACTAATTACTTGAAGGAAATCTAATCTATGTTTTTGGAGTTTTCACAATATATCGATCAAAGCAATAAAAGAAAACTAATCTATCAAAGGAAATATTTTTGTTCTTTTCTAATTTTTAAGCAATGCATTCTAATCTAATAAATAAACTAAAGACAAGTAATCAACCGGATGTAGTTAGTTACTTGTGTGAATGTGAATCTAATCTAAAACAAATAACCTAATCCAATCAAAACCCTTCAAACCCTACCTCAGAGGTGAAGAAAAATCATGACCCTAAAGGGCTATTGTTCCCCATAACTTCCCTAGTAATGTTAAAGAGGAAAACTTACTAATGATTTGATCTACTTGTGATTGACTAATCTATTGAAATGAATGATTTTCTACTCTATTTGATATGTAATTGAAACTAGTGATTTGAAATTGACAATTTAACAAATAAAGAAAACAAACACACAATTCCAACTTGGACAAGCAAGAGCTTTGGAAAATCTGGTTGTATCTGTATTTGTCCCCTCAGTATGTTCCTTTCTTTCTCAGTGTTCATGTGAGTCCAAGGGATTGGGAATGCAAGAAAAATAACAGGAGGATGGATGGTGCTTGAGCAATGAAAACTTGATGGCAGTCCAGATGCAATGCAAGTAGAAGAGAGATAACACAAGAGATCAGAGCTTGGCTATGTAATTCCTAGCAAGATCGTAGCAACAATACAATGCAAGATACACAAAAATTCTCAGGCCTTTTTCTTGAATACAAGCATGGAATATATAGGAATGGAGGATGGGAGGTGCCTTCATGCACAAGGCAAGAAGAAGTAGTTCCAACTAATTAAATCTATTTAAAAATAGGAGGAAGGAGAACCAAGCAATCAAAGCTAATTTTAGACAATTTGGCTCATGATGCATGCTAAAAGTGAAATTAAGTGAACCATCACATGTTAAAACATGCATGAGGAATCTGGAAAAAGTGGGTAGGACCACCACCTTGTGCAGGGTGGTGGTTTTGGACCCACCGCCCTATTTTATTTTGGGTGGTTTTAGAACCACCACCCCACTGAGGTAGGCAATGGTCCTCCGGCACTAAAGGCCAAAACATGCACAAAAAGAGGCAGAAAGATGGAAAAAAAAGTGTGGGAAGGCTAAGTAAAGATGTCTAGGCAAACAAATATACACTGTGAATGGGTTTTGGAGCTCAAACACCTTCTTGAAAGGACCTGAATCATCATTGGGGACTTTTGTAACCATTTTTCGACAAATGTAGCACATGTAATTTTGGGTGCGTACATATTTCCCCCTCGAGAAGTGTCTTAGCCATGAAAAGGGCATAAAATGTAGAGTCCAGTATGGCATTCCCAAAAGGGGAGTTAGAAGTTATACTTGACACATGCCCGTGTGTCAAAATGTCACCACCCAAACTCCCACTACCTACAAGAGAAAAAAATAAGACTCAAGTGCAGATAGATAAAATATTGAAAAATAAACACTAAATCAAAATGACAAGAGGACTTACCATTTGTGCGGGGATATAGAGATATACCTACACCAACGCTCCATCCTTGTGAAAACATACACTCAAAATGAGGTTAAAAATAACATATATATATATATATATATATATATATAATATCAAAAAAACTCACTTTTCAATTCATTTGTGCATTCTCGATTTGGTGAATTTGGAGCTCTGATTCACGGTGACCATTTTTTCATGAGAGTACAACCAAAATGACCATTGCAAATAGTGATCATGCCTCCACGTGTGGAGATCGACCAACATGGTCAAAGGTTGGTTATTTTCACTTTTGTCTTTTTATACCTAAAATGTAAAAATGTTGAAAAGTTCACCTAGGGGGATTATTTTCAAAAAAATTTTTGTCTTAAATGAGTCTCTAGGGGGCCCATAGGGCATTCTTTTATTTTGTCAAAATGGTCTTTTTACACTTTTGAGCATTTTTTAGGGTTAAGGGCACATTTGGAAAATCAGCTCAGACCACCACCCAAAGCAGGGTGGTGGTCATGGGACCACCACCCTACTTGGGCGGTGGTCCTGAACCACCCCTACTGCACTTGGGTGAGGTTCTAAATAAAATGACCAAAATGTTCACTAACTTGATTTTTTTGGATTTTTCATGTTTTATCATGTTTTTGGTGAGCTTGTCTTCTTGTATATGTTACTAACTTGCTCTTTTCTCATGTTTTGGTGAATGTAAAGAAGGAGGAATACATCCATTGGAGTCGAGAGAGAGAGAGTGATTGATCCCTGGGATTCTGGATCAGCTGACTCAGGATGAGAGGGACATTCTGTAGAGGGTAGGTATCTGGAGGATTACACAGGTACCCCATGTTGCCCCCACCAGTCACATATTGTGTGACTTGTTTTCTCCTACTTGGGATGCATTCAAACACCTTCCAGTTTCCAGTGTTAGGGGTGAGTGGACCATTACTCTGGAGGATGTATACCACATCCTTGGGCTCCCGATTCTTGGAGGAGACTAAATTTAGAGACAATGATCTAGGGCCATGACACAGTGGGCCACATATATGGGAGACATCATTGTCTCATCTAGTTTGAAGAAGGGGATGAAAGTTTGGTTGATTTCTACTGCTCCTATTCCTATCATCATTCAGAGAGCCATTATGGGTATCTTGTCCTCATGATTGATCGGGGACAAGGGAGGTGACACTCTTCTCTACTTGTTGGGCTCCCATTATCACACAAATTGAGGGACATGGCCATAGGTATGCATGGGGAGTAGACATCCTAGGGACTACCTACCATGACTTATACAGGTAGTCTCGATTCATTGGGGTCAGTCACTGAGCCACCCCACTCTTGTCATGAGTTGGGTATATGAGCATATCACCCCCTATGGAAGGGGAGTACAGGTATTGGACCCGGGGCCATCTTGGGTAGTGAGGTGGATAGCTATGTCGTTCTTAGGACACCTCATCAGCCAGTGGCTTCTCTTACCATGACAGACATGGTTTTACTCCCTACCAGGACATGGCAGGGTTATGGGGATAGAGGTGACCATGGTGGTAGCTTGTTCTACTATAGGCCAACTAGTTGATAGGGCCGGAGAGTTGAGATTCACCCATTTGATCGGGTTCCTCAGCAGTTTGGCCTACCATATGTCTGACATACTTCCCCCAGTGGTATCGGTCTATAGACCATTCAGGAGGCCCGGAGGGGCCCTAGAGGAGATCCTCGGTTGGATAGTGGTTACTCCAGGTGTGCCTATTATAGTTAGGCATGTGGTTCATGCTCGATGGGAAGTTGGTGCCCCTCGAGTGCCTTTACTCTAGATTGTGGCCACTCCTACTCATAGTGGAGAGGAGGATGAGCCTATTAGTGTAGACTCGATTTTGAGGAGCACACAAGGGATGAGACAGGAGGAGGATTCATCAGAGAGGAGACTAAGGAGGATGAGGGGGGGGATGCCAAGACTGGTGAGGTAGCCCATGTATGGTAGAGGAGGAGAGTGATCTTGAGTGGCATGACACTCAGGAGATGTTGAGAGCCACACACGAGGAGGCTAGCACAGAGAGAGAGAGACCTTGGTCTCAGAGGAGCCATTTCCTCTAGATGGGGAGGGGGATGATGAGTCCATGATCGGACAACATTTGGCCTCTAGCTTTGGGGAGGCCCCACAGCCACTAGTAACATCATAGAAAAGTAGTCATTAACCCTACCTAGATGCCCAGAGATCCGAGTATGTTTGACACTCTTCTCTCACTTTGTTAATTTGAAACCTTAGTTTTGATATTCTCTTTTGATTTGTTTTTGTAGTTTTCTAACTTATCTATTTCTTCTCTTTTCCCTTCTTGCAAGTGACTACATAGGAGTGGAGAGAGCTCATCTGATGGGTGTGTGGACACCCTATTGATCCCCTCGGGGAAGACCCGAGCCGAGATGACTGATGATTCGGGTCATCTGCTAGCTGTCGGCAAGACACACTGACATGTTTTTCTCCTATTTGGAGGATAGTGAGGTGGTGACCTCCCTTCATACCATGGTGGTGGCTGGATATGAGGCCACCGAGCATCTGATGAGGTGGATCCATTCCCATAGTGAGACCATAGCCAACGCCACCACCACGAGCATTCACACCATTTGGTTCACTCCCAACATCATCGTAGCCACGTAGTAGGAGCCCTGGACATGGGCCATGCACCATCCGAGGGATCCCACAGGGGATTGATAGGCCATTGGGCCATTTATTGCTTTGTTTCCATTTTTTTGGGCACTATATGATTTTTTTTTTTGTATATTTTGGGCTCATTATGAGTGTTTTGACCATGCCCTAGCATGTGATGGCATTGTATAGAAACTTGACTCACTATGATATATACAGACTCTTATTTTTGGTTTGGTAATCCATTGTATCTGAGTTGACTCTCTTTTGGTTTATTTCTCATGTGTACTCTAGATGTTTAGAATTTCCATTTTTCTATGCTTTTCAGAATGCATGCAATGGGTGTGAAATGATAACAAAATGATTTCTTTTTGTATTTTATAATGCTTGATATATGATAATGTGAACACAATGTGATGTTGAACTTTAGTTTCTTTAAGAAATATTTGATACTTCATATTGTCTTGGAAAAATGTGGTGATATAATGATATGATAAGTAAATGTACTTTCCCCACTCCCAACTCCATGCAACCAGTAGGATGCGAGGGCTCAACACCAAGAGCTAGAAAGGGCACAAGTTAAGAAATTTTATTGAATGGTAATGATGAGGGAAAGACAATGGTTTGACAGGACCAAATTGAGACACTACAACCTCACCCTACTCAAGTTACCTCATAGCTTAGAATGTGATTTACTTTCCAGTTTATCTAGACTTAGATCCGTAGATGGCTACTTGGTTGACAAAATCTGGTTTTGAGGTTTTAAACTCTTTTGGAATTTTGGACATCTAACTCACTTTGTTTTTGACTTATGATTTCACAACATTTGAATGAATTATTTGTAACTTTCAAGTTTATCAAAGAGACCCCTACACCTTGCCCCATGCTACTAATAGGAAGCATGGGCTCATCACCATGGACAAGGAATAGGTGAGTAAGGGCATTTCTCTCCTTTCCCAACCCTACATCACCAGTAAGAGATGCAGGCTCAACACCGAAGGTTGGTAGGGAAAAGAAATGTGTAAAATAAAAATTTTGTGGATTTGCATTTGACTTACTCATCTAGGAAAAATGTTTAGTATGTTCTTATTTCCAAAGATATTTTTATGGGATAGATGTGACACCATGAAGCTTCTAGAATAGACTATAGGAAAAGACACCTAATCTAGAAAGAGACTATAAGCAGAACCAAGTATGCAGGCCTTGGTATGATCATGGTCAAAACTTGTCTTATCCTATTTGAAATTGATGAAATGATTTGAAAACAATTGATGATACCATGAAAATTTGAAGAGACATGATTTGAATGTTTTTCCAATGTTTTTTAGAAGTTTTTAGGAGTTTATATAGAATAAATCCCTTGATCACAAATTTTACAGAATGAGCTGGAAAATGAAAGTGCAATGCAGATGTAGTAATGTACATATGAAAATGCTAATGGATCATGCGTAATACCTCTTTAGGTGAAGAGAGTTCACATATTCATTAAACTCCTCACCCTCTAGTGTACACAGGAAAAATGCCCCATTTTTGTAGTCTTCTACTACTCTGATATGGACCCAACCACCTAGGTCTGAATTTTCTTCCCTCACTCGGTATTTTTTTTCTATCCGGCTGTCAAGTCTTAAGACCAAATCTCCCTCATATATTTCACACTCGTAAACCTTCTTATTGTATTTTGAGCCATCCGGTCAACGTATAAACATTGTTGTCATTGTTCAACATTGAGTCTAACCTCATCAAGACTTTCTAACTGAGAGAGTCATGCTTCTCGATAGCCTTCTTCTCCCAAGATTCCATGCAGTGAAATACGAGACTCAGGTATTTCAACCTCGAGTGGTAAAACTACTTCCACACCAAATACCAAAGAAAAGGGGGTTTCCCTTTGTTGGTGTTCTAACTAACGTCCGATAGGCCCACAAGGCCGGGAAAATCTTTAAATGCCAATCTCATTTGTTCTCCTTAATGGTCTTAAGGAGGATGGACTTTAATGTTTTATTCGTAGCCTCATCACCTATCCATTGGCCTGAGGATAATAAAGAGAAGTCATGTGATGACTTATCTTGAACTTTGCACACAATTCACACACCTCATCATTTTTGAAAGACATGTGCCATTATCTGAGATAATGACTTGTGGGACACCATACCTACAAATGATCTGGTTTAAGATGAACTTAGCGATCACAGACCCAGGTATAGTGGTAAGAGGCATGGCTTCTACCCACTTGGTAAAGTACTTTGTGGCCATGATTATGAAGTTATGGCCATCTATTGATGAGGGAGAGAATTTCCCTATTAAATCTAGGCCCATGTGGAAAAGGGCCATGGGGTTGTGATTGGTTGCAAAGCTTGTGCTTGGTATGTGGATCTCATGGGAGAAATCTTGGCATTTGTGGCATCTATGCACAAAAATCTACTGCATCATGCTCTAGAGTGGGCCAAAATAGCCCATCCATGTATCTTTCAAGTAGTGGCATGGCCACCAAAGTGACCTCCACATACTCCACTATGTGATTCATAAAGAATATTTTTAGATTCTTCACATCAACACATCTTAACAACATTCCATCAAAGGCTCTACGATAGAGAACTTGCTCCAAAATAACATACTTAGCGGCAATGACATGTAACTTTTTTGTGATGTTTCCCCTTCTGGATATGTATGGTCCACTATAAAATTAATGATGTCGGTATACCATGGACACACAAAAATGGGGGCCTAGTCTCAAAAGTATACACACTCATCGGGGAAGTCTAGATCTACCAGATCACCTCCATCTAATGGATTATCAGCTAACCAATCCACAATGATTTTTCCTTTGATGGATTTTTGATTAACAAATGTTAACTCAAATTCACCCATCAGAGTTATGAAGCACCCGACCTTCTTAGATAAGGATCCTTGTGTGAGGAATGTCCATAAGTGATCTAACTTAACAATAACCCTCATTTCTTGATTCAACATATAATGTCTTAAGCATTTTTGTTCAAAGACTATGGCAAGGCATTATTTTTCTCTACCTAGGTGTAACATGTCTCATAATCAAGCAATGTTTGACTAATAAAATAGATTACATGCTCTCATTTATCATCATCTTCTTGAGCCAACATGCAGGCTAGCGAAACATCCATAGCTCATGAATACAAGATCAAAGGGTGATCTGATCTAGGTGGCATTAGCATGGGAGGGGATAATAAGAATCATTTAACTGCACTCAAATGCCTCATTGCATTCATCTATCCAATCAATGTATAATCCTTTTTCAACAAATTGTTGATTGGGTGAATAACAAAGGTCAAGTCAGGGATAAATCTTTGGATTTGCCCCAAGTTTTCCAAGAAAATATCTGATGCTCAGACTCATCCATTGGTGGAATCATTTCCAATACAACTCAGATTTTGGCTGGGTCTACATCAATTCCTCATGAAGATATGATGTACCCCAAAATATTGCCTCTGTTACACCAAATACACACTTTTCTAGATTCAATGTGACGTCATATTTGATTAAGCAGAAAGGATGATACGAAGCACCTCTAGGTGATCACAACACTTTTTGGCCTTAGCCAATAGGTCATCCATGTAGGATTCCACAATCTTATGTATAAGATCATGGAATATATAAGTCATCACTCATTGGTATGTAGCACCAGCATTTCTTAAGCCCAAATGACATGACCACATAATAATAGGTTCCCAAGGAGTTATAAACATGTTTTGGCTGATCCTCTTCAGATATTTTGATCTGATTATACCCAGAGAATCCATCCATAAGAGACAACAACTCAAAACCAGTTTTGTTCAATGATAACATCGATGGATGGTAATGGGAAATCATCCTTGGGACAAGCCTTATTTATATCCCAAAATCTATATAGAGATGTGGATCTTTCCATTTTTCTTGAGAATGGGGACTATGTTAGATACCCATTGAGAGTAGTCAACTGGCTTGATGAATCCCACCTAGAGGAGTTTCATCACTTCTTCCTTCACCATGAGGGCCACCTTTGGCTTCATGGGCCTTGAATTTTTTAATTGGCTTTGCATCTGGTTTGGTGATGAGATTGTGCACCACAATGTGTGATGCAATCCCCATCATTTCTTTGTAATTAAATGTGAATGATTTTTTATGCTCCTTGAGAATGTGGGTATGTATTTCAACCTCCTCAGGAGTTAAAGAGGACCCTAGCTTCAAAATATTTGGTTCTTCCTCGGTCCCGATATTTATATCATTGTTCCCTCGATTAAGGAGGTGTTTCCTTCCTCAAACTTAGGGGGGCCGGAGGTAACTCTAAATCCCCTCTTCTCCTACCTCACAAATTTTGAGTTCCTTCCCAGGGGAAGATTCTATCATGGGATTTCCAAAATAGGAAGAAGAGTGTGGAATTAGAGAAATATTAACCTCATGATGTGTAAGATGTAATTCTGCGAGAGCATTTAGATATTCTAGAGTTTCTTTGTCAATGTCAATGTGATCTGCAATGATAGACTCACTCTCAGTCTCTACGTATGTCAACATTGGAGTTACTGGTGTCTTACAAACCAAAGGTTCTACATGAACCAAGACCATGAAGTTTGAATCTTCCAACTCACCACTTGGAGTAAAGCGAGAAGTGGATGTTGCGATTGAGTCTGCAAGGAGATTCTGGTCTCATGGAATTTCTCGATTGATATGAAGTCAAACCTCTTTGTTAAATTCAACACTACTATTTTGTAAAGTTGTAAATGCTCAGCTCTAGTCTCATATACTTTGGATACTTGATTTGCAACCAAGTTGTGAATCACCCAACACCTTGATATTAAGAGCACCCATTCTTTTGGCTATGATGAGACCAAGTAGAAGGGCTTCATATTCAGCCCCATTATTTGTGCACTCAAAGTTTAATTTGAAGGAAAAAGGTAGAATCCTTCCCTCAGGAGAGGTAAGAATCACACCTACCCCAGCACCAAAATGACATTTGGCTCCATCAAAATGGAGAGTCCAATAGTTACTTGGAAAAATGGACATTGGATCATCTTTTGAATCTTTCTCCTTTACCTTCAGTTACCTCAACCATACAAACCTCATTTGCTGGTAGAGAACCGAGTCCTAGGGTATGTCCCATGCCCATAGAATCGAAAAGGAAGGAGAATGGGTAAATATTTTCCAATAGCTCAACAATATTTTTGTAGTTCCTAACGATATTGTCTCTACTATGATGGTTTCATCTTTGACTACCAAAAATGCCTTCGATCAAACCCATGTGACTTCTAATTCCATTGTAGGAACCAAATTTTCCTCTAGTACTCGAGCTTGTAGGTTTATTTAAATGATTTTAGGAAGCTCAAACTCAGTGGACCCTGGCCTCTTTTTTCAAATTAGCTAGGTGTATGTCAAAGGGTTTTGGATCACCCTACACCAAAAACCTTCCCTAAATGCAGGAACCTAACTTCCTAAAACAAAGTGGAGGGAATCACCTTCATGCGATGAATCCAAGGATGACCAAGGATCATATTATAGTTGGTTTCCTGATCTATAATATAAAACTTGGTTAGTACCATCTTAGGTCCAAGGGTGACCAAAACACTATAGTTCTTGATTGACGTTGCTTTGAGGTTGTATCGTAGCCCCTCAACGTATTTCATGTCAAAGAGAAATTGGTCTCTCCATACCCTAGTTTTTGAAGGAAAGAGAAGGGGACTATGTTGACTTTTCCCCATCATCAATCATCACACACTTTACATAGTTGTTGTAAATCCAGACTTGTAAAAACAACATGTTGATCACCTCTACGAACTATTTCAGCATCTGGGCATCTTGCTGATGTCGAATACAAATCCAACATCTCTTTTAGGCATGCCTTGGAGGATAGACATCAAATTCCACATGGTTTATTTGTGCTTCTAGAGGAGGGGTGACATTAGCCAAATGACCAAGACCCAATGCTTCTAGTAGAGCGCCCTATGAGTAGGGGAATTCTTTAACAGATCCAAGAAGGAAATGTGTGAGAATGTCTTAGTTAAGTCATTGATCAAATCATAAGCTCCTACTAGGCTTTCTTAGCATATCATGAATGTCATCTGATGTAGTCGGGTAGATCGGGATAGGCTACGAAGAATAATCCTTAGTTCTAGTGGTAAGCATTAATTTGTGGTTCAATGTCCAACTCTACCAACCCCACAATTTTTTTTTTGTTGGCGACCATCCAAAGGAGGTGCCACTTGTGGGTTTGATGAAGTTGAGGCTTCACGATCATGGGTCCCTATTACAATACCTTTGTTTGAACCATTGGGATCTATTCTACCATCCTTTGGATGTGGGGGAGAGGATCATTAAAGATTCCCAATGGTGTGTTCTGTGGAGATACTGGTCCCATGTAGGTGTTTTGAGTGGGAGTTGTTGGGTTTTCCAAAAACATGTCAACAAATAATTGTCTTTGATCCTCTGGAAAATGTTGTAAAAACTTGTTACAATCATGGCATGTTCTTGCATCATGCCCATGAACCCTATGGAAACCACAATATAAATCAGGATCATAATCTCGAGGCCTTTGGTTTGCACCTTGTTGTGGCCCAAATTATGGTTATTGTTCAGTTGTTGATTGTTATTGTTAAAATTTGGGAACCCTTGCCCTTGGTTTTGAAATTGGTTTGGATACCCACTTGGGTATTGGTTAGGGCCTTGGGTCTATGTTTGTCTTGATTTGAGGTTTTGTTGTTGTTGTTGTTGTTGGTTTAAAATCTACAACATTGACTAAGGGTGAGAAGTTATTGTTTCTTTGATTGTTTTCATTGTTATTGTTGTTGTTTGAAGTGGAAGTATTGGGAGCATTAACAACATTAGGTTTCTTAGGTTGGTCCATCACTCCATCCATCATGACTCCATGATTCTTATTAAGGATTTTTGGTCCTTGATTGTTATTTGTGTTGTTGGAGTAACTGGGTTATTTTGATTAGGGGTGACTAACCTTCCATTAGCTCCATAAGTCTTATGACCACTTTGTCAATGGCTGCTTGGTCAATTCAAAGAGCACCCTCTAGCACCTCTTCATAGCTCCTTAGTGGGAACTTTTGAACCTCTTCCTTTGTCTCCCTATTGAGAGAGTGGAGGAAAAAATCACAAAGTTTCCATTTTGATCCATATTTGGAGCACTTGCAGAGGAGTAGAGAACTTGTCACCACCTTTGAATGAAGTGGGTTGTAGACTCATTGTGCTCTTGCTTGATATGAAGGAATTCCTTGATTCTTGTTCTCAAAAGTTTGTTCATATCAAAAGATTTAATAAATTCTGATATACAGTTTCTTGAATGAGTGTATTGAAGCCTCCGGTATCCTATAGTACCAATCGAGAGCAATACCTTCTAGCATCTTAGGAAAATTTTTGCAACGACTGCATCCCATGGGAGTAGCTCTCGAATGGCCATTGCGTAAGCCTTGATGTGGGCATTAGGATCACCCTCCCCTTTGAATTTTGAAGATCAGGAAAGGGTCTCGGGAGCATGACTATCTGAATGGAGAAGTCTAGGGGCTCCTTGAGATATTTAGAATAGGTCCCCATTGCATGTTTCCACCATTGAAGATCCTTGTTGGGGAGGTGGAGGTTGCATCGGTTGTTGAAATGGGATAACATAGACATTTTTTGGGGCATATGGCATCCCCTGCGGTTGTCCATATGGACCTAGGTAGGTGTACATGTCCCCTGCGAGATTTAGAATACATGTGTACATAGGGGGTTGATTACCTTGATATGGAATCGAAGGCACAAAGCCAAGGAACATTGCATTTCCGGATGGTATGGCATTTGAGAATGCACTTCTGGCAGTGCCTGTTATAGATATCCATATGTGGCTGAGGGGGCATACCCAAGGTGCCCATCCCCATAAGTAAGATCTCCAGGGTTTTGAGTACTCATATAAACTAGAGGATTATGTGTAGTAGGTATTTTTCATAATTTTATGGGTAGGGAGAAGTTCATGCTTTCCCTACATATGAATTTTGAGTATTTTGGGAAAGCTCTAGCTCCTTGAATTTGTCTACCAAAGCTGAGATGACATCACCCATTGATGGGGTGGTGCTTTTCTTAGGTGATTTTTTTGTTGAACCCTCGAGGTTGTTGAGGAGTATGGTATCCTACTATGAATTGTTCACTATGTTGCCACCCCTCATTGGCAGTATTTTTGGTTGGTGGAGGGGTAGCATTATTTTTTTGGAGTAGAACATCACCTTGTCCTTATGAAACCTATCAAAATCTTGTTCATGTTCTAGAAGTGTTGTTCACTCCTAGCATATCATGCTAAATATTCCTCATCTAGATGTGGGAGTTGATCGATTGCATGCTAATGGGCTGTTGAAAAACAATACCCAGGAGATGAACTTGCTTCACCAATGAAATTCATGTTGTTTGAACTTGATTGTTCATGAGGATAGGTCTATGTGACTTGGTCAAGTTCCTCAATACATATAGAGGAACCAACATTGGTTCCCTAAAGTAGAGGGTTTTGAGCCGAATGAGTGGTTGTCCACCCACATGTTGAAAGTGAAGGTGATTGTTGTGGTATACTTGATTGGTAGTTGTACATGTCAAAACCTAGATGGGTTGACCATATACTCATCATATCTCAACATATTTGGGGGTATAAGAATACCCACAGAATAAAGGATGGATGAAGAAAGTGAAACATTTTAGAGACTAGCTCTTCACGTCGGGTTCACCAATTTGTATGACAAAAAAATCAACACGTGACCTTCTTCACACCCGACCTCTCGAGGTCATGCCAAGATAGGTGTGTAGAATGAATGTGAATGTGAGTGTGGTGATGGGGATCAAGCTAATTGGGAAATCTTATATCTTCAACACACAATATCGGGATCTGCGAGTCTAAGGAAAAGAATGCTCTCCTAACTTGAAGTGGTGTGATGGCTCGATCTGAGATAATAGCCAGCTCGAGAGACTCCAATCAATGTTGAGCTCTACCGAGATTCTATTTTTGGTTGTTTGAACACATGGAAAATGACTGCGGGCACCTCGTATATATTTTCTAGACAAGGTCATGGAAGTAAGAACAAGAGGCATGGTGGAGCCACAGGATTTATGGGTGATTTTCTGGTCTAGTCCAGAAAAATTCTTAGCTTGATCGATCTTTATGTTCAGTAAGGAAAGTTGTGCAATAATATCTAGTGGAAGTGGTGAAGATCTGAATACTAATGTATGCAAACTAGTGTCAATGTCTAACTGATTAGTAGGCCCATTGGGTTGTGGGACCTGAGGATCACAACCAAAGACTCATGGAGGTTGTGGCCCTTGTATGGTCATGCACATAATCAAACCCTTTTTTCCAGGGAGCATTCCAATAGTCATAGGCTTGATTAGCAAAATGATGTTTAGCATATTGAGTTGTTCTATTTTCTCAAAAAAAGTTGTAGGTGTGTAAGACTATCAAACATAAACTAGTATCAATGTCAGTTATCAATTCTAGCCCATTGGGTTGTGGGACCAAGGGATCACAACTTGTATGTCTTTTCTTGTTGTGGACCATTGATGGTCATACAAATGAAATAAAATGATTTTGATAAGAAAACTAATTACTGAAGGAAATCTAATCTATGTTTTTGGAGTTTTCACAATATATCGGATCAAAGCAATAAAAGAAAACTAATCTATCAAAGGAAATCTTTTTGTTCTTTTCTAATTTTTAAGAATGCATTCTAATCTAATAAATAAACTAAAGACAAGTAATCAACTAGATGTAGTTGGTTACTTGTGTGAATGTGTGAATCTAATCTAAAACAAATAACCTAATCCAATCAAAAAACCCTTCAAACCCTACCTCAGAGGTGAAGAACAAATCATGACCCTAAAAGGGCTATTGTTCCCCACAACTTCCTTGGTAATGTTAAAGAGGAAAAATTACTAATGATTTGATCTACTTGTGATTGATAATATTGAAAAATGAATGATTTTCTACTCTATTTGATATGTAATTGAAACTAGTGATTTGAAATTGACAATTTAACAAATAAATAAAGCAAAAAAACACACAATTCCAACCTGGACAAGCAAGAGCTTTGGAAAATCTGGTTGTATCTATATTTATCCCCTCAGTATGTTCCTTTCTTTCTCCGAGTGTTCATGTGAGTCCAAGGGATTGGGAATGCAAGAAAAACAACAGGAGGATGGTGCTTGAGCAATGACAACTTGATGGCAGTCTGGATGCAATGCAAGTAGAAGAGAGATAACACAAGAGATCAGAGCTTGGCTATGAAATTCCTAGCAAGATTGTAGGCAAAATACAATGCAAGATACACAAAAATTCTTAGGCCTTTTTCTTGAATACAAGCATGGAATATATAGGAATGGAGGATGGGAGGTGCCTTCATACACAAGACAAGAAAGAAGAGTTCAACTAATTAAATATATTTAAAAATAGGAGGAAGGATAACCAACAAAGCTACATAGAGGTGAAAACTCATGAATTGAATTTCTTTTTGGCCTTACAAAGAATTATTGATTGAATAAGACTTCAGAAAATTTAAAATGTAGCACATGTAAATTTGGGTGCATACTGACATCATAGAGGAGAAAACTCATGAATTGAATTTTTTTCGACCGATACAAGATTATTGATTGGACTTAGAAAATTTAAAAAAATGCTAGTTGATAAGTGCTTAAGAGGGTTTTTAATGTGGTTAGTTTCTAGCTCAGACAAGATTGTAAATGTGGAAGTAGTCACTTGGCTTAGAAAACATTATGAATATGAATTTGTTGCTAAAATTCCTCAAAAAAGAGGTCACACAAACTATTTCGTTAAATTAAGGATGCTACAAAGAAGCTAACATGACCCCTACGCAAGGTGTGCAAACTATTTGATAAAATTATTGAAAGAATGTAGTTTCATGGAGAACCTTGATTGTTGGAGGTGCAAAAATGGATTTGTTGAAAAGACCTTGAAATTGATGTCAAATGTGTATTGATTGGTAAAAACCAAGTCTCCACAATAGTGCCAAATTACTCCTAATGCAATGTAAGTATAAGAGTTTGAAACATCACAACCAAATTCACCAAAGTGCCATGGAAGAAAAAAATTGGTAGTTTTTACAGCTTATAGTGTGTTGGAAGAGATGTTTGAAAATTATGGAAACGTGAACTTGACACACGACTTACTTGAAAAATACTTGGAGAAAGATGTGTCATGGAGATCATGTTGCATATTGGTTTCCTCTCTATGATTTTTTTTTGATGAATGGTATGTGGTGGGAAAGTTGGTGGATGTCTTGATCATTGGTTGGTCACTGGTCTTGAAAACTTGGAAAAATTGATGAGTTGTAAAATAAACTTGGTGGTGGTAATTTGGACCACCATGTGTATTATTGTGAAGTAGCAAGTTGGAAATAATGCAAATCTTGATTGGTATATAGATTTTTGGCATGATAAATATGAGCTCAATCCTATCTCACCTACTACCTCAATGATCTACTTGGAAAAAATTTTTTTTTTTTTGAGTTATTTAACTCAGTTCCATTGGCTTGATGAGTCATGTAGACACTAAATCATGAAATTTTGTAATTATATAGTGTCGATTACATACTACTATTCATATGATTCCTAAGTAAGAAAAGTACTAATTAACCCATGTCTTTGACCACCTTTCTTTACTTTTCGTTGCTACTTTCAGTCTTGCACCCTTACTTGTTCAATATATATTTTCATACTTTGACATTTATCTTTCTAGAAATCGGCACCCAATCGGGATGCCGATGCCATGCCCTCATCCCCTCTCGGCGCCCTTGTCCTCTTTATACTTTGCTCACACTTTTTGGGTCCTTTTTATCCATTTGATCATCTTATCTTTTTGGCATCCATCCTTTTTAGGGTTAATTACGAAATTCAAACAAGTGAATCATATAAATATAAAGTTATGTAATCATAATAAAGGCTCGAGAACTAAGCACTATCCATCACCACATAAGGTTTCATCCATCAAACATCTAAGACCTCCATTATCTAGCACCATCAAAAGGGACAAAGGTTAGTTTTCTACATCACACTTCATCAAGGAGAGTTTATTACTTCTATGAACACATATATTACATTTTATATCTAGCTACTTACTCATTATTCCAAGTGCATCACAAAAAAGAGCAACCTAGGACACATTTTACACACACACATCGAGAAATACATTAGGTCTTAAATGTAGTGTAACACTTAGTTATAAGTTCACCATTGTGATAGCTAAGGATAGTCATATGCCTCATTTTACATCTTTTTTTAGGATTTGATGTCATTTTGAGGATTTTATTCTTCATTACATGTTTATAATGAGCTCAAAGATCTTAGTGTGAATCCGAGTGACCAAAAGTAATCAACAATGAATATCTCGTGACCTTACAAAGATGTTTTTTTGTATTTCCGTAGACCCGTGCCCCTGAATGAGATTGTGAAATCTTGAAACAATGATCTATAGAATTCCCTATGCATTGGTGATAGTTGTAATGAAAATTTTCACCATAATTACAACCTTTCGGATGGGAGAGATCCAATTGGAGTAGAAGAGGAAGTGTGATGAGATTAATTTTGACAAGCTATGGAAGAAAAATATGTGGATCAATAATTAACTTCATGTATGTACACCGAGGTGGTTGTGATTGAAGATTTTTAGTGGTAGATACAACGTTGACAAAGAATTTTACGTCATTCGGTTTGGGTGTTAATGGTTTAAATGTTGACTTGCTTTGAGAGCACGTAAATATGAAGCTTGTTCTTGATATTTACGCTTGCCTATAGATAAGAGTTTTATTTCACGTAGCTTTAGTATGACATAGTTGATCAAATGAAAAGATGTCTCAAATAAAAAACTCTCTGAAGAGGTGAAAATAAAATTTGAATGAATAAATCTTGAAGTTCGAATCCAAAACCCCATTAGACATCTTAGATAGGTTGTTATTATATTGTAAGACATAGTCAGGTGAAATGTTCATTAGATCCTTGTTTGAGTTGTGTGCGTGAGACCTTAGAGCCAATATTAATGGATAATAAGAAAATAATTAGCTAGATACATGAAATATGTTACCAAGTGGACAGGTGGGCCATATAACCAACACATCACATAGTCATGGAGACTACGAGGGAAGAGCTTAGTCAAGAGAATGTGATCATAGACAAAATCTTGACATGTGACATGAAATTCTCGTAAATGCTCTTGAGGGTCACCATGCACATTGAATATGGGAAGTTTGGGGTTGAAAAAATTAGGAGGAAGTGAGTAAGTGGAGATGGTGGGTGTGAATGGAGTGTGGAGTAATAAAGTGGAATCTATAGATGGAGAAGTGTGATAAGTAGCCTCTGTAATTTTATAATTTGAACTTGAAGATCTTGATAAAGAGAGGCCAAATTTTGATTACTAGTCAAAGAGACTTGACACGCATGAGAAACAAGGGTGGAGGAATTATTAATAGGATTAGGTATGGAAATGGAAACACAAGAAGTAGGTGGAAGAGTAGAAGCTAGTGGTTGAGTACTAATGGAAGTGGGGATAACAAAGCTTAATCTCATTGAGCTTAATGCATAAAGAAGGGATTTGGAATTAGTAATAATATTCATCGAGACAAATTCATAAAGAGAAAAGCATAAAGAAAGGGATTTTGACTTCAAGAGGAAGAAAAACCTTGGAGCGATGTAGATGAGACAGAAAGGAGTAGCACACGTAGAGGTGTGAATGCTAGTTCGAAAAGCCTAAAGAGTGAAGGGGATATGAATGTGCAAATTATGACTTGATTTATCAATAATATTGGAAAGGATATTGTGAAGAGTCTTGTTAGTGGCTTCATCTTGGCAGTTAGTTTGAGGATAGTATGGAAAAGAGAAGATAAGCTTAATATTAAATGAGTAGTAAATATTTTTGAGTTATTTGTCTCTAAAGGAATTTCCATTGTCCATGATGATTTTATGAGGGATGCCAAAATGAAAAATGATATGCTTTGATAGATGAAATTAAAAATGATTAGCTTTAGTTAATGTGAGTGGAATGGATTCCACCCATTTAGTGAAATATTTCATAACAATGATGATATAATGATGGCATTGAGAAGAACGTGGTTTGGTGAGGTCGATGAGGTCAAGTCCCCATTGTGATAAAGGCCAAAGGTCTTGATCCGGCTATAAGGACTGCATAAAAATGTGGATTAGATTAGAATGTCATTTGTATTTGACGCATTTCTTTACATAGTCACATCAGTCATGATTAAGAGAGGGAAAATAATAACCCATGAGAAGGACACACTTTTAGACAACTAGACCACTAAAATGTCCACCACCAAAGTCATCGTGGACTTCTTGGATGGATTGGTGAATTCATGAGATTTAAGGCAATGAAGGAAGACACCATCAAATCCATGCTTGTAATAATGCTTCCAAGTATGACATAGTGGTTAACACATTAAAGAAAATACCTTCTACCATTTTTAGATAGGTTAAAGGGGATCTTGGATTGAGAAAGATAGTAAAATATTTGAGAATACCAAAGATCACGAGGATGAGTGTCAACGTGATCGGTATGAGGAAGCTCATGAACATGAGATGGTTAATTAGGACAGTGAAAAATGACACAAAGCTTAGATTTTTAGTTTTCATGGGATGAGAGATGTGAGAAATGGCATAATATCTGCAATAAGTGATTATATGAACAAAGGAAAATTAGAATGGTGTAGAAATTGAATGCTCCAAGAAGGAAGTCGACAATATCCTTATACTTTTTAAGGATCTCATTTTTACATTGATAGATGCCTTTGACTTGATTAATGATGAGTTGAGAATCCTTGTAAATGTCAAGGATTTGGATGCTAAGTAATCAATGGTTTCAAGGCCCAAGATAAGAGCTTAATACTCAGCCATGTTTTTTATGCATTCAAAATTGAGTTTAAAAGAGATAGGAATAGGAGTATCCTAAGGAGGAATACTGATAATTCCAGCATCTCCCCTTTGCGACACTTAGAGATGTCAAAGAAGATCATTGTTTTAAGAGGAGAATACACATGGTCAAAGTGGAAGATGGAATCCTTGGGAAAATGTTCATGAGGAGGATGACTATCTTGAAGAGAGGCATCTACTAGTTGATTTTCGATAGCCTGGCCCTTGATTGACTTCTAAGAGATGAACTCTAGGTCAAAATCAGTCATGAGAATGAGCCATCAAGTGATGAATCACTATGATAAGGTTTAAAATTCATGGTATTATGAACATGGAAGTTAATGACATCGTAATTCTTATGACTGAGATGATAATGGAAAATTTTGGAGGTAGAAAAGAAAAGGGTGAAACACAACTTTTCAACTTCGATGTAGCAAGTATCATATTCATAAAGGGTGTGACTTATGTAATATACAATCTTGCTTGTTGCCCTGCTCATCATGATGTGAAAACATGGATCCTAGAGCATGATTGAGGAAAAACATAGAGATAGAAGGGTTTCCCCCTTGCATGGAGGCATAAGAAAAGGAAGAGATAGAAAATATTACTTGAGATAACCAAAGGATTTTTGGAAATTATGGTCCCAATTAAAGTCAATATATTTACGAAGGAGATGATGAAAAGGCTGGCGATGGTCAAAAGCTATGAGATGAAATGAAAATGGGATTGAAGGTGACATTGAAGACTAAAAATTTTCTTCAAGTTAGAAGGAGGGGAATCTTGAGGATAACCTTGATCTTGGAAAGGTCAAATTTAATACCCCTAATATAAATTATAAAACCAGGGCATTTACTAGTTAGCACTCCAAACACACACTTGGATGGATTGAGATGGAGGAATAAATTTTAAAGGAATGATAATTAGATCGTACCACGCTAAGAACACAGATGCTAATCAAACACCATGATCAATAAGATGAAAGCAATTCACCAGAATAGCTTTACATAAAACCTTTACAAACAAATGAGTAGAAATATCATATATTATTATGGAACTCAATGTAATACATTGAGAATGGGCCTTGCTTAAATAGGCAAGGAATAACAATCTAAGAACCAATCAAGGTCGTAGATCAAGCCATAAATCAAGGAAATAACTAGTCATCAAAGAACTAGTCAAGACCATAGATTTAGGAGAGAACTAGACATCAAGGATCTAGTCAATACCATAGATCAAGGAAAGAACTAGTCAATACCATGGATTAAGGAAAGAACTATACCTAACAACTAGATAATATCTCCTAATATCTAAATAAGATAAAAGAAATATCCACACACATAAGTGGTGAGAATAAATACATAAAGGTAAATAAAGTACCTAGGTGAACATGAGATAAGGTAAATACCTACTCTAACACCCCCCCTCAAGTGAATCTAGGGGCCAAAATAGAAGTGGAATGTCCACAAAGTATGAGTCTCGTAACTAGGCACGATGAGGTACTCATGTACAATAATTGGGAAAAAAAGGGACACCACAAGGTACCCAAAACTAATAACAACAAAGTAAAGAGAGTAAAGACCGGATCAAGGCATCCCAAGAAGTTTGGCTCAAAAACTCATACAATGAAGAATTTTGGTGTGCAACTTTGTGGTCCAATCCAGCGATCGATCACAAAACTAAAAAAAAAGCGACATCTGGTTTCACCAAAATAGCTCCACACAAGGAGACTATCAATGGAGTGATGTCGAAAGTGCAAAAACACCAAACATAATTCAATCAACTACTATAAATAGGTGTGCAAGATCCAAGAATAATAACCAAAGCAATAAGGTAAGGACACTAACTCCGAGTGTCACGATCCAAGAAAAGCCAAGGTAACAAGGCAAGGACATGAAACCCGAAGAAGAAGGATCAACACCACACCCTCCTATACTACTTGAATGGGTGGAGTGATGCTACAAATCTGTATGAGTTGTCAAAACAACTACTCGAACAATGAAATACTAACACTGGGCTCCACCTGAATAGCTCCCCCATAAGAGAGACTGAAAAGTGTCGAAATACGAGTCTACAAATCTCTCAACAAACAAAAGAGATACACTACACATGCTAAAGAAAAATTCTCAAAACAAGGAGCATTACTGATGCGAAGGTATAGAAAGTGGAGCAAGAGACCTAATGGTGGAGGAGCCATGCCCTGTAGAGTCCTCTCAATGAATTCCTATGTCACCACCATGGTGATCAAATATCCACCCTAAATCAACACGGATGTATGAAGAAGATGCATGTATATGACTTAGTGCAAAAAATGCACAATGGGTGCATGCAAAAGAACATAAGAATGTGTGTCGGCAGATCATGTCCGCAGCTGAAATCTCAAGTTTCTCAAGCTTGAGTGAAGGTGCGAAACTCATGTGTTGCTCATTTGTTTGCAAAGGTTTTATGTAAAGCTATTATGGTGAATTGCTTTCATCTTATTGATCATGGTATCTGTGTTTGATATACCTACTCTAAAAAAATTGATAAGGCACTCAAAAGGGATTTCTAGGATGGCAAGGTGGTTGTATCGATGTCTATATTTTCTTAAGAGGTCATTAATGTAGTATTCTACAATCTTATGGATGAGGTCATGAAAGATGTAAGTCATAACTCAACGATATGTGGCCCATACATTCTTCAAATGAAGGGCATGATGTGATAATAAAAGGTCCCCTAAGGAGTGATGAAGGAAGTCTTAGCCTGGTCTTTTAGTGTGATGAAGATATGATTATACCTAGAGAAACCATCCATAAGAGAAATCATCTCATGGTCTATCGTAAGGTCCATGAGATGATAAATGTTAGGAAGAGGGAAATCATGTTTAGGGAAAGTGGTATTGAGATCTTGAAAGTCAATGCGAGATAAAAATCTTTCCAAGCTTTGAAAATGGGTATGATGTTGGAAACCCATTACGAGATATTCGAAGGGATGATGAAACTAGTGTTAAGAAGGAATTATAGTTCCTCTTTAAGAGAAAAACTTGAGGGTACATGTCGTGAAGCTTTTACTAAACCTACTTAGCATTAGGAAAGGTAACAATGTTATAGATGAGGAAGGAAGGGTTAAGCCCAAAATATCGATGTAGGACTATGTGAAGGATTGGATATTTCAAGAGAGGAAGGTGGTGAAATATTGAAGCTCTTATAGATCAAGGGATTGACCTACTTTGAGGATACAAGGTTCTTGCACGATCCCTAATGTCGATGTTGATGGTGGATTCATTAAAAGGAGGGTGGATGTCTCTAGTAGTAAGGTTTTATGAGGATAAGAACATTTTTCCCCATCTAAGAGAGGATGGATTCATCATCGGTGCATTGAAGAATGTTAATGGTAGGATAATATTCCTTTGCCATTTATGCGAATTGAAGTGGGAGGGATCTAGTTTCACCTTCACATTGATAAGTGACCGATCCCAAGGTGATAATGGAGATTAAAAAAGGCTAAGAGGATAGAGACACGATGTCATCTCAGTATCCATAGCCTTGTGGGGTGGAGAAGATGAAGGGTCATGAACATGAGAGAAAAGGATGGAGGAAGAGGGTTGGAAGATTGTTCATTATAGCCCAACCCAAAATTTTCATGAGTTTTGTGAGATTAATCAATGACAAGTTCATGGATGCCTTATTCATAACACCCCATTTCAAATACTTTCGAGTGGTGCAATAATGAAGATAGGTGCATGCAAAAATATTTCTTGTAAATATAGTCAAATATTTGGTATATAGTTTGGTGTGAGGCTGAATGTCAATGTGGGAGGAAGGAAGATTTATGCCACCATAGATGAAATTAGTATGAAGATGAGGTGGACCGAAAGGGATGATATACCTAACTTTTGGTTGATACATTGGAGCTTTTTTAGGTCTCTTTGAGTTGATGAGACATGGGAAGAGCATTAAGTGTGAGAATATGATACTCCCCCAGTGAGATTTGATCCATTAATTTTTCTAAAAAAGTCATCATTAGGAAGCTTAGACATAGAAATGGATGAGCTAATGGATGATTCAGAAGAATCTTGCATGTGGATGAGCACATCATTAGGATGATAGATCATGTGACTTTCCTTGAATGGAGGAGTATCTAAGATTTATAATCTTCCCCTCATGTTTGTAATTGATGAAAAAATGGAGGGTGGAAGGAACACAACATATGACATGAATCTATATATTTATAATTAGGATGTTGTATTGAAACTCCCCTTCTACAATATAGAAAACTTCATGGAGGATTTTTTCACTAGTGTAGATAGGAATAATAATTGTGCCTAACATGGGGAAACACCATCATTGAAAGCATGAATGACCATATGTGATAATGGAATAAGGAAGCTTAATATGATAAAAGGTGTGAGATGAGATGATGTTTATGCTAGCTCCATTTTCTATCATAAAACAAACAATGAAAGTGTCATTGATGTACATAATAATGAAGAGTGGAATTTCATGTTCTTTAGGTGTGATGTTTGGAATTTTGGTATCATCAAAAGATATGGAAGAGGAAGTATAAATCTATCCAATAAGGGATACAAAGGGACAATCCTCATCGTTAGGAGTGGGGATACACTTAAGAGATTTAATGAAAGCTTGCTTATGGTCTAGAGAGCTTTGGATGAGATCATAAAGTGACTTCTTAAATGGGTCATGATAGAGTTATTTCATAACAATCTACTCAATAACAATGGGCCAAGGGAATTCAAGATGGATACCTTAGGTTTTGATGAAGAAGAGGGAAAATTAGGCTCACTAGGAGTAGTGATAATGACCTTGGATTTGGAATGAGTGGGTGGTTAGAAGTCATGGGGATGAGAATGGGTTGTGATCCAAATAAAAATTAATAACAAGAGGAGGACCCTCTTTAGGTGAGGATGATGTTTGAGGAGGTATGAAAACATAAGTATTGGATGAATGAGGATATTTATATACCTTAATGGATGAATATTAAGATGAAGAAGTGATATTGGTGGATGGAGGAGGGTGATATCATTCGATGAAAAGATCATCTTCATTGATGAGGTTATGAGTGATAGCTTGGAGGGCTCTACAATGTTCAATGTCATACCCCGGTACATGATGGTATGCACAAATGAGATTGGAATCAAACCATGAAGGTTTTAGACCACGTGGATTGAATGGTTTGATAGGTGGGAGAGTGATTGCAAATGCTTGAAGTATACAATAAAATATTTCTATGTATGATCCAATTGGGGTGGTTGAAGGAGAATTTGTAGATGAAGTTGTTTTAGTGGATGAGGAGGTTTTATTTGATGAGGCTTTTGGGAGCCTTTGATTCCATCTTACTCTCGAGAATAAGAAGGAGGTGGTTGTGTTTTGATTTTAGTTTTGATTGGTGGTGAGTTAGATGGTTTGGATTATATTTTTATAAGCTGGGGTGGTGGATGATTTTGAAGAGGGAGTTGATTTAGAAGAAAAGTTAGATTTCTTTAATTTAGATGTAGTGGGGATTATAGATGAAGGGCCTGGTCCTAAGATGGATGATGATGCTCCTAAGAGTGATGATGTGGCACTAGATTTCTTTAGAGGTTATTATTAGGAGAAGGAAGCTATAAATTTTTATGTGGGTGCGTGAGGGATTTTGGATGGGCATGCCAAGGTTTTAGATTTAGGTTGTGAGGATTTACCCTTAGTAGGGATAATGAAAATTTCAACCTGGGAATCTATGGTGGTAGAAATTGGTGATGTAGATTGTGTTGTAGGTGGAAGCGATTTTACATAATGCGCTTGAAAAGATATAAAGGGATGGTCAATTGTGTGAATTTAGGATTGGTGGATGTAGGGATGATTAGAGTGTACAAATGTGGTAAGAGTTTCATTTGTGGATGTATTGAGTGTTTGCATGGTGTTAAATTCAAGAGGTGATATGGATGTAGATTTAGATGTTGACGTGGGGTATAGTAGTATTAGTAAATGTAATCGATGTGGGAGTAGGTGTAGAGGTGTGAGATGAATTTGTTAACGTAGGCATTGAGGTATTTATAGATGAAGGAATAGATGCGATAGATGAGGATGTGGATGAAATGGATGAAGAATGGGTATGGTTAAGGTTGATGGGGATGTAGTGGTTATGGTTATAGTTGATGTTGATATGATAGGTGTAGATGTTGATGAAGTTGTGATTGTAGGGGAAGAGTTTGAAATAGATGTATATGTAATGGATGATGAGATGATGGGTGTAGGTAATGGTGTTGGATTTTGGTCTATAGTGTTAATTGTATGAGCATTAGGTGGTTGTGATGTGGAGGGTGGAGTTTGATTGTTGGGTGGATTATTAGGAAAGGGTTGTTTGAAGATGTCAAGGGATTGATTAGGTGGAACATTTGGATTTTACACTCGAGAGGTCACTAGAGTCTATAAGTTTTTGTAGGATGTATTTAAAAGAGACACTTTTCAATCTCATGGCTGAAAAATAGATGATATTTTCAGTAATGTTCCTCATGGTACCATGCTTTGGTTTAGGTCGTGATTCATCAAAGGGTCGGATGGAAGGAAGAAAAATAAGATGGGCCGTCATTAACTTATAAAATATTGTGCTATAAGATTCCCAAGATGGGTATAGTTAGAGGCGGTCTAGGATCTCATTGTAGAGGATCTATGTATAAGTTAACATAGAGGAAGACTTAACCAAAATGGTTTTAAGCTGTGTTCTTAGGTTTGTTATGATGTGTGGACGACTAAGTGAATTTGGATTTGGGTTTTTTCGATCAAAGTTTAAGATGGATTTTCTCGAAGGGCATGAAGTTAAAGTATGATAGCCATAGTAAACACCTCTTTAAACATATGAACTGATTAAATTTGAAGAGTGGAAGAGATATGCTTCACACAATACTGTGATAAAATTTCAATTAATTCGTAGTATGTGGAAGGGATAATGATAGTTAATTAATTATGCCACTAGGGTTCATTTTAAGAGGCGTTTAGGAAATTTGAGATGGAATATCCCTTAAAAATATACCCGAACCACTTCTTTTGTGGAGGTGAATTTTTTAGGGTTTAGAGAAAAAGTTTTCCTAACAAATATAAAGGTTTGATGTCGAAAAAAAATAATCTTGCTGTTGCATGACAACAAAAATTTGTTGTCATACGACAAAAAGATTTATTGTTACACGAAAACAAAGATTGCTGTCGCATGAAAACAATATCTTGATATCACACGACAAAAAATATTGGTGAAGCACATGATAAAATTTGTTGATGAACTTTTCATATGATAGTTTGTATTTGTGACAACAATATTTATTGTCATGCAACAAACAACAAGATTTGTTGTGTGCAACAACAAGACTTCTTGTCATGCATGATAATAATATTTTTAATTGTGTGAAAACAGACCTTATTGTCACAAAAAACAAATATTTGTTGTCATGTGATAAAAAATCTTTCTATCACATGATACCATGGTTTACTAAATTTTGACCCCAAGTTTTGTTGTTGCACGTCTTTAGGGGTTTTGTTGTAGCACATCTCGATCTTCTTATTGTCACATGTCCCGATACCCAAAACACTAATCCTATCATATAAATACCCCTTCAGACCTCATTTCTCACACTTCACACAATTTTTTTCTCCATTATCCTAGTGCTCAAAGGTCTCATAACTCGATGCTTTGTTCATTCAACTCTTTTAGCCTTCAGGTCTCGATTCTCACATGGTCTTCTTAACTACATCATGGCAACTCAAACTATCTAGAAACCACTCTACCCAAGATTCAATACAAGAACTTAATGTGCCCACAAATTAATGTAGTCTTACAATTGAATGAAACTTACAAGGAATGGGTACAAGATTGTGGGTTCAAGGACTAGTTAACATGCCAGTAGTTTGAGACAGATACTAACATTTTGAACTACCTCCTCTCATCATTCAATCCAGTAGATAGAAATTCACTATGACTTTTCCAGATGGATGTACATTCAGATTCAATGTTGATCTTATGGATATTCATTGATTGACATGCCTTCCTTTTAAAGATTGCAACCTTGTTACAACCAAAGCCACTTTGATAGAAGATGATAATATTTTCCTCAATCCTATTACAATTTCCATGTTGATGGTACGTGTTTTAATTTTTCTGAATTTCAATTTTATTTAACATTTTAATTTTGATATAAATTATGCTTAATTCTTATTTAATGAATTTTTACAAAAAATCTCAACAAATCAAGATGAGGAGTCGATGTGCAAGGAGTTACACACAATTTTCTTGCTACCATGATATATTTTTTTCAAGCGAGAATTGTTTTGTAGGGTAGGAAAGAAGATATTCCCCATTGGGCTATTTCCTACATTCTCGCAACGATCCGAAAAGTAAAAAAATTGATTGGTGCACATACTTATCAAATAAGATAAAAGATGATATTTCCAATATTGGAGTTGTTAAAAACCAATTTGTTTGTTCCACAAACTATATCCTTTCTCTTTATTTTGAGGCATATTATAATTTAAAAGGTGAACCCACTCCTACTTGCATGAATGACCAGATGAAGCAATTTTCAATTTCAATTGAAGAACAACATGTTAATAAATTATATTTTGATGTTAGTAAGATTATTCACTTCTATTACAAATTACATTTGATGTTAGTAACATTATTCACTTATGTTTGCTTCTTTACCTTATGCAAAAAAATTTTGATTAGTCACCATTCCATGAAAAAAAAAGAAACATCAAGAGGAAGAGGTCAACAACATGCCAAGGTGTTGAGAGATTCACAATCGACATGGATGCTCACTCATCACCTCACCTCAAGTGTTTCAATTAGTAAAATGACCAGACGTAATACCCCTAACATTCATATTTTTTTTTACATTTTACCATTTACCATTTACCATTTAACATTTAACATGTTTGGGGACTTTGGACTACCCTCCACATTTACCACTACAATCATCACCCACTCAATCAGTTCATTCACATGCATCTATTCAATCACAGTGCAACCTCTTTCTCCACCACTCCAATCACCCACAGGTCCCAACACAATCATTTCAAATTCGACATGGCTAATACAGGTTCCCTTTCAGCAAGGTATAAAATTGTTGTTTTTTTTGTAATTTTTAACAATTTTTTATATAAGTTAGTAATGATTTTGTTCTTGACTTGATAGTGCATTCTAATTCATCACCATCTATTCAAATGATGCCACCTCCTCCACCAATACCACCATTCGATTCAAAGTTCCAACAAGAGGAAGAAATACCACTAGTAAATGCATGACACTTTTGGCCCCAATGGACACTAAACATTCCTTCTGAATTTCCCAATCTCTCTTTCGGTGGCGTGCCTAGTACAATGGGAAAATCAGTTTTAAATCAAAATTAATTTGGATGAATATTATTTGGGCATTGATAGAAATGACCCAACATAGTTTTTTTGATACATGTGATATGATTCAGGGCCCGCATGTATGTTTCCATTTTGATGTATTTATTTTAACATTGATACATATCAATTTCTTGTCAATTTTTAATTTTTAAATCACTTCAATTTTAATATTTAAATTTATTTTAACACATAAATAGGATCAGGGAACACACAAAAAAGAGGCAACACAAATACCTCAAGCCTCAAGCCCCCCATCCTCTCCATCATCCTCTTCGGATAGTGACCAGTTGACTAGTTTTTCTTTGGATAGCTTGATTGCTAATGACTGTGAAGCCCATGTCCAAGAATTTTTTATGCCTAGTCTAAGTCAACTCAAATAGTGGGAGCTAAGGGATAAAGTGTTAATTAAGGAGATAAATAATCATTTTGATAATCATAGCCAAAGGTATAGTTTATATGTTGTAGTTTAAAATCATCCAACTAAGATAGATGTCTTATTGAACCAAGCACAAGGTGGACTATAACATATAGTAATAGTTATCAAGACAATGTTTTAGATAAAGTTTTGAATCGATTAGAGAATATTAATGTTGAAGCCCAGGCATATTACAAAAAATGGTCAAAGGATAAAGATTTGGTGGAAATTTCCAATGCTTGAAAGAGATAAAGATGTTGTAAGTATTATGAATTACAAGTTACAACATTCAATTTTAAATCATATTTTTTATTACTTTCAATTTTTAATAATATGTTTTAATTGAGCTCAATTTTTTTTTGTAGTTAAAATATGAAAATTTAAAAATTCAAGAAAAGGTGCTCCAAGTTCACTTGAAAAAGATAAGAAAATTTTATCCATGTGGAAATGTAGCTTAAGAAGACTATTGTTTTGGTTAACAAGAAAAACAATACTCTAAAGTGGATTATCAAAGAGAATGGCATGGATGCGGATATTTTGTTCAAGAAAAAAAGCTACAGATCCTTCTTTTTATCCCATGGAGATGCTTCAAAGGAAGATGAAGCAATTGTTAAGAACTTAAATATTGTTGTGGAGGATCTTGTAAATTCTAAATTCTCAAGTAGGAATAGAAGAAATGATTGGGAAAAGAAGTGACACAAAAGTCACAAAAGAAATGGAAAAAGGAAAGTGGGTGTGGGGAAGTTTAATGTTTGAGCATACTACAAGTGTAATTGTATTTGTTGAAAAATGTTTACAAAACTTAAAACTTGAAAAATGTTGAAGTTTGAAACTTGAAACTTGAATATTTGTTTAAATTGAAGAATATTGTCATTATCTACTTCTATTGTCTATAAGAATTTCATATAGTTTTTCAACAAGATATTTTTGTCATTGCAATGGTTTTCATGGAATCTCATTTTTTTACACGTATTATCTTGTAATCTGGAATTTATATTTTTTATATATAGAAATTCTAGATTGTGAATTGTAATGATATCAAAATATGTATGGAATGCATTTTCTTTAATGTTGAAAGTTTAATTATTTACAATGCAATGTTTTTCATGGAATATTTTTTTTACACGTAATTTAATTGACTACCACATTTCACATGACTTGAGTACCTTCAATATTTCATGTTTCCATAAATACAAAACTATTGATATAAAATATTAATGAAGAAGACTGATGTAATGATTCTCTTCCAACTAATACAACAAAATCTTCTTCTCTCTACTTGTAAAATTTGAACTTTGTAATAGGTTTCTTCACATTACCTCTATAACCCTTCTTAAAATCCTTAGGAAGAATCACATAACAATTTTTTACTTAGGAAGAATCACCTCTACTTGCATGTTGCAATGGTTTTCATGGAATCTCATTTTTTTACACATATTATCTTACAATCTGGAATTTATATTTTGTTATATATATAAATTCTAGATTGTAAATTATAATAATATAAAAATATGTATGGAATGCATTTTATTTAATGTTGAAATTTTAATTATTTACAATGCAAAATATGTAAGATGGATACCCTAAACTATGTTTAAGTATGTAAAATGTAAAATATGTAAGATGAATAACTCAAACTATGTTTGATTCATTACACTTTATTTATTATGATATCTTAAAAAAATATTTTAAAAATAGTATTCCAAAATGCATGTCAAAAACACTACATCAAAGATCAATGAAAATACCAAAATAAATAAAACATAGGATTATTATAACTCCAAGTATGAGAGGGTTTAAGGTACCTCTAGATGGGATGATGATGTATACATGGGGCAAAAATGAGAAATCCTCCTTCACAATGAGCTAGATGACTTGTAAATCAAGAGAACTCAACACAAAAATGGATTAGTAGATAGATGGGTGGGTTTCTTGAAAATGTTAGTCCCAAGAAGTGAGAGCTTCCTAGGATGGATGTCAACCCATGTTTTTGATAAAGAAAAGATAAAATATTGATAGATTGGATGTAGCAAGATCTGAGATAAGACAAAAACAGTAAATTGCAATGAAGATAAAGTAAAATGCATATTGATCTAAGAAAATTAAATCAAACATGTGCATGTCGAGGAAGTAAGTGTCAAGAATACAGTGCCCAGTTGATGAGATGAGTGATAAATTAATTGGAAAAATGATAGAAAATGTAGATATGAAAGGCCTTGCAAAATAGTGTTCCAAAAATGCATGTCACAAACACAACATCAAAGCAATTTGAAAATACCAAAATACCAATTAAATAAAACATGATTATTATAAATAATTGTATTTGAATAAATTTAAGTTGATACTTGTAACATTTTAAATGATAACTAGAGCTTTGAAAAAATCCATTTTCAATAGCCTCCATCATAGTCTGAGATATTTGCATCTTTGTATTTGTAGTCTATTTAAAAATACAGAGTTAGAGGATGCATCAAATCTAGTCTCATTACAATTGTCTTACTTTATCTAATTATAAACAATTATATTTGAATCTATTACTATGAAATTGAATACATAACAAAATTTTTTTTAAAATTTCAAAAAGAATTTAAAATAATAAATAAATAAGGTGATACATGTAAGATAATATTTGAAATCATATTTAGAGTTGAAACAATCCATTTTCAATAGCTTCTTCATAGTCGATATTTGCATCTGCAGAGTTAGAGGATGCACCAAATCCAGTCTCATCATTGAGAACATTTGTATTTGCAGTTGTATTATTAACACCTCTTCTTTCAACAAGGGAATTCCAATGTGTAATTTCTCTGTCAAAAGGAAATGTGTCTAGGGAGTAGCGTGAAACATACAACCTCATACAACTTTCTAGATTTTTATCCAACTTATTTCTTAGTTTTGATTTTACAAAAGATAAAGCACTAAAAACCCTTTCATCCTCCACAGATCCCAAAATCATTGTTTGGCACAACTTGTATAATAAAAAATATTCATTGATGTCTTCCTGTAACACACTACTTTGGTAGATTTTTCTCCAGAGCCTTGTAATTGCACCACTCTCTTGAGGTTCATTTAAAAATGATATTGGTTAACCATTTTCATTGCAAAATGAGATGATTGAGACTTTATTAAGTCAATATTTAGAATACCTTTGATTTCAATACCATTGACCTCTTGATGTCTTTGTGAAATGATCCATTATTGTACCCATGGATTTATGAAATAGCTTACTTACAAAATCTACACGATCACTTATATTTCCAAAAATTGGATTCATCACTCCCATAGCTTCAAGAATTTTATCTTTATTAAAATGTTCTCTAATTTTGGATGTTAAGGATTGTGTAATTTTTAAGTTTTATTCATGTATCAATTGTAATAGAATCAAATAGAACATGAGTCACAAACTTCTTCTCTTTCCGATCCTAGAATATCTTGTCATTTTTGCAAATTGTGTAGTGGTATCTCCCTCCCATTAACATTGATACAAAGGTGATCATGGATATTAAATCTCAAATAATTATTGGGATTCTTAACATCCAATAAAAATTTCCAGTTATCAAAAAAGTGTATCAAAACTTTTTTCTGACAAGTACAAGATATCAAGAGATTGACATACCCACTTTCTCATCCGTATAAAATCAACAATATAGATGGATCTCTCTTGTGCATGCTTCATCAATGTATTGATCTCCTTCAACATTGGTAGAATTCCAACCAATGTAAGCAATGTTTCTAGATCCATTAAATGGAACAAAAATCCTTAGCTTTGTCAACTTCATTATGATATTTGTGCATGAAACCAACCAACGATGGATACTCCTCACAAATTCTGCATGCAGGCTCATACAAAGAAATCCACCTTGTATCAACATCCTTTAGAAGATTTTTTCCATCTGTAATTCCAATTACAAATTTTTGAAACTCAAGAAATCACTTTGGATTGCTTGACATATAGGAATGCAGTTCTCTGATAAGGTCTTCTACTCTTTTGCAACATTTTCAAAGTTTGTTAACTATTTTATATGCTAGATTCATTATGTGAGCCATACAATGAATTACAAAGCATATAAGGGGCTATTGTTTGTTTGCAATCAAACACACAACCCATTTGATGACCTTGCATAAATGATGCACCATCTGCACCAACACATACCAACTTCATAGCAATTTCATATTCATTCATGCCAACAATATCTTTCAAATTGGAAACAACTATTTTATATAGGTTTTCAACATTGCAATTTTCAACCATTTTCTATACACCCAACAGATGTGGTTTCCTTATATGATTTTCAAAAGTATAAACATGGATACATACCCATGAGGTGTTTTCAACTATTGTTACTTCATCAATTGATAGAGATATAAACTTTGCATTTTTACACTCTCTTTCAAATCTTCCTTTTCAATCATTGCAAGGCATTTAGCCATTTCCCATGCACTTATTCGACCAATGAGATTGAGGAACATTGTGCATTCCATTATATTGAAACAAAATTTTGAAATCAATGAAATCATAAATAGGTCTTCCCTTCTTAAGGATGTGGAATATGGTAGAGAATTGTATGCTTTTAGCATGCAAATTTGATTGAATCACCTTACCAATTTGTGATGTGATTGTTCCACCCTTTTCCATGAGATGTATGTGTATTTTCTACTCAACTTCATACTTTTTCTATGTATTTAACATGCATACATTATTTTTCACTTTTCCATCTATGTGTTTTTATTTTTGGCCATCCTCCTGTTGTATAAATCACATATTGTTTTCCACAATGTTTTTCAATTATGTCTAACTTCAGTTGCATTTTTGTTGTTTTCCTAGTTTCCAGGTACATATTGTACATGTACATTTAGTTGGGATATCTTCAGAATTAGTCTAGATCTAAAGGTTTGATAAAAGGAAATTTTATCCCATTTAAACTTATATGTCCTACCAAGTGTCCACATATTCTTGTTTTCTTTTGAAAGTTTTACTTTTTATGACCAAATTTTTAGGAATATCTTGATCATCTTGTTTCCTCTTTCATGAACCAAAATTTTCATTTGATTTTGGTGTTACATTTTTTTGAGTATTTGAGATATCTTGATCCTCTCTTACGTCAAGCTTGCATCTCAACAAGAATATATCCAAACTTTGAGATATCTTCAAAGCTCGACATCTCAACGGATATCTTCAAGCTCGCATCTGGAAAGCTTTTGTCATCATAGGTATCATTTTGTTGATATTGTGTTGAATCCATGTCCACTTCAATAATACCTTTCACATAGTTTTGATTCTTATTGTCTCTAGTTGTAGTTGTATGGGTACTAGTAGTAGTTGTATGGGTAGAAATATAGTTTCCAAATACTTGAATAATGTTGATTTTGAGATATTTTGGTTACCTTTTGGGTATCTTTGAGCACTAACGCTTCCATTGAGGACTTGATTTGGGAACTGATTATCTAGCCTTTAGAAGCCCTTGAAGCCTTGGGTCATGTATCACTGACTATGTATATATACTTTTTGGTGTCTACAAACAAGTTGCATGTTTGCTTGATAGTCGCACATCTTAACCCTAGTCACACATTTGTACCTTAGTCACGCATATGCACTTCTCTCGTGTCACGTTTATTTACTTCTTTCTTGTCATACATTTTCAATCGACTGATACTTGTCACACGTGATTGCATTAATCCTGTCTCTCTCTACACTCCTTGTCACTTGTTTCCATAATACTTCATTATAATTCCTATGGTACCTTACTAGTAATATAATATTATAATACATGGAAAATTACCTATGATTATATAGGATTTTTCAATAGTAAGCATAGTTGACTCCTAAAAAAATTTATACTAGAAAATTTAGGTGAAAGTTACATTATCGTACTTGAAAAAATCACTTTTTTTAGATTTTTCAAATATGAATTATTCACTAAATTATGAATATTCACCAATAAAAATTCCCTATTTTTATCCCATTACAAATATGAATTGCATTTTTTACCCTTTCCATATGCTATTCACAAAATTATGGGAAGTCACTAGATTGACATTGAGAGTGCCTTCCTCCATGGGTACCTAGAGGGAGAAATCTATATGGAACCTATGGGTTATGTCCATGATTCCTCCCTCACCTACAAGTTTTTTTTTTTATTATTGGCAAATAGTTTTTTGAAAGGGACTATACCCTTGAATACAAAAGAAGGCCTGAGAGCCGGAATAAGAGTGAGAAACAGAGAGAATGGATCAAGATCCAAGTGTTACAACGAAGCTCCAAGTAGCTCAGAAACATCTACTCAATCGAGACAAAACAGCAAAACAACAGAAAAAAACAAAAACCACCGCATGAAAGAAATAGAAAAGCAACAAAAGCAGCGAAGAAGTTCCCGAACTACTTCTTGGTAGCTTTATCGATATTGATCTTGATTTTCTTCCAGGCATGAAACATACCCAAAGCAGTCATATGGGCAGCATCAGTCTTATCAAGCTCCTCAATGGTTCTTTTGCTCTCTTTTTCGTTGCCCCAAAGTGCAGCCAGGACACCGCTGAGGTTGGAAACACTTTTGGCATGGCCCTGGATGAACTCCTCAATCGCCCTAAAGGCTGCAATGTTGTAATCATGTCTAGTCTTGGCCTTCCCTAAGCGGGAGTCTAAGGAGGTCAGCTTCTTGTATATGTCTTCAATCTGACTGCTATCAATGTTCCCCTCCTCCTCCATGCTTTTCTTGCCTTTCTGTTTAGCTAGGTTCTTGACCTCATCCTTCAGCAATTTCATCTCAGCTTCTAAGGCCTCCAACCTCTTAGAAGAGCTATCCATCCGCACCTCCCGGGACCGCACTACTGCTGTTCAGCAGGTCATGTGCAATCTCAAGTTCAAAAGGCTCCTTCTCCACAGAAAGAGTCTCAAGGTTGAGCCTCCTGGAAGCCCTGGTGACTGGTCTCTTAGAGGTAGAGGTGAGGTGGGTGACGGGAGCAGCAGCAGGGGGAATGGAAGGAGAAGTTAGTGCAGCCGGCATGGGGGTGGCAGCAACGGTGGAGGGGCAGCAGGGGCAGCAGGAGAAACAGGGCTGGCAGAGAGCCCATCAAAGGGGGAGCCGGGCTAGGAGAGGAAGGAAGACCAGGGTACTTCAGAGGAAGTAGCATTTATGGATCAACAAAATAAGACCTTGATGCAAGGGAATCACCCGGGTGTGCTTCTGAAACTCCAAAATGGAGCGTTCAAGGGAGTTCAGCAGATAATGGGGGAAGCAAACCAATCGATTCCTACGAAAGTGGTTTAAAAAGATAAGATGTTTAGCAGGGACAGTGACAAACCTACCTTCCAAGGAGATGAATCAAATCATCATACGAGTGACCTCATCATAGGGTGATGGAATTGAGCTGACAAGCAGGCCCGCTGTGCTAAATGTGAGCTTCTCAGTTCCCTCCACAAATCTTCTTTCTTCAGCATCTTTGTCAACCCTTTTGTTGAAGAAGCGGTACCCCTCCAAACTAAGGCCGGTCGCTTCAGCAATGAGATCTTCATTGACTAAAATCTTCTGACCCCCATAGTCGACAGTCCGCTCTTTCCACTCCTTAGCAAAGCATACAGAAATGCTTTGGTCATGTCCCTGCACCTTATCAACGAAGTTGGTGAAGCCTCCTTTGCTGAGAGTGTTCCAAAGCTCTGTATTTTCCTTCCAGTCGGGGTCTGCGCATGGTTCAATTTGGCAGGGAGGCCCTCCCATCTTCTCTGTGATATACTGGTTACAACAATTTCTTAAATTTCTGTGAGCGTAGAGAACTGTCCGCTTCTTGCTGTTGAAGGCCGCACAAAACTGGGAACTATAGCCGTTGGTCTTCTCACGAACGGCTACGTAATGGCTGAACTGAGCCTGCGGGAAGTCACGTGTGAGAGTAACCCTTTCCCTGTCAACAATCACATAACATCTATCATCGGTTTCCGAGGAGCTATGAATCCGGATAACAGCAGCTGTAGTACATCCCGCATGCGCGATTTTCAAATTTAGATAACTCCACTTGAAGTTCCCAAATAATTCTTACTATCATGTATATTTGATATTATTTTCTCATCATTTCATTAAAGCAACACGTGTGAGAGTGTTATTGATGGCTAGGAGATGAGGACTGATTTAGAAGTTTAATGATATTTAGGGAGTCCCCTTCAACAACAAGGTTCTGGATATTTTGAGCTCATGCAACTCTCAAGCCCCAGAGAGCAGATAATGCTTCGGCAAAATGATTGGTTTGAATTCCCATTTTTCCAGCATATGCAGCAATCAAATTACCTTTGTGGTCCCGTATTGCTCCTCCTCCTGCTGCTGTCCCAGGGTTTCCCTTAGAGGCCCCATCAAAGTTCAGCTTGTACCAATTAGGATCAGGAGGATGCCATTTGATCAAAGATTTGTCTATACTATTCCCAGGATTGCTCCAATTTCCAATATGCCAATTGATAAGATGTACTCTTCATTTTCGGGATAACTCTTGTTCTTGGGAGGTTTGAATCTGTAATATCCTCTTTGATACCTTTAGAAATTGTGCCAATCTTGAGCCTATAATTTTGTTTCTTATTTCTGAAAATGATATCATTTCTGTCCTTCCAAATCCTCCAAGATTAAATGTGGGATAGCCAATTTCCAGATCCTTTTGATAACACAATGCCTGAAGGGTGGGTTCCATTGATTCCATAGCTGATTAAGATCCTTCGGCAACACCCAGAGAGCTTCGAATTTAGAAAGGACAAAGTTCCAAATTCTAGTTGGCATAATCACAATGTATGAACAGGTGACTGATATCTTCATAGTCATTCCTACAAAGATGGCACCAATTAGGGATTATAAATCCTCTTCTCATCAAATTGTCAGTGGTGAGAATTCTACCTCTGATGGCCAGCCAAAGAAAGAAATTTATTTTGGGAGTTAATTCGGACATCCAAGATCTTGTTCCAATTAAAATCAGATTGATTGCTATGAAAAAGATTGCTATTATGTGTAATGTTGATCGAGAAATGTTCTAGGAATAATTACATGAGTTGGGTGAAGGAAAACAATGAATGTTGTGGGATGATGTTGTACCGGTCCAATGTGGGTCTAACTAAAGACAAGGTGAATGTGCAAAGCATGAGATCTTGATCATGGGATATGAGATAACACCCATGTCTAAAAACATGAAGATGTTATCGTGTGTCATCCTTATTGTTGAAATTAGAAAACTTCCACAATTCCTAGTGATGAGGGTAAGGCTTACGGGGGATGGATTGATTGGTTTGTTAGAAATTTTTTCATTTGAGAATGTGGTTTTAGATATCAAGGTAGAGGCCTCAATATTATCCATTTTAATCAATAATGCTTTCATGGGATTGTTAGATGGATGGGATTAGGAAATAGAAGGATGGGATTATGATGCATATGAGGTTGATGGATTAGGTTGTTGATAAGGTTGGTATATTTGAGGATGTGTGGGTGTTGGAGGAAGTGGTTGATAAGGGGGGATGTAATTAAGGGGTTGTGATTGAATGGGTTGAGATAAAGGTTGTTGTGAAATGGGGATGTGATAATATTGGTGAGATTGAGTTGGTTGTTGAGAAATGGTCATGCTTGATATAGGATGGGTTGGAATGTAAGTGATGGGTGGTTGTGATACTTGAAGTGATTGATTGAAATATATGTAATGGTAAACACCACAATGAGGAGGTTGATGGGTTTGAGTTGATTCAAACGGATGAGGCTATGAAGTGATCACATTTGCATGGATGTGAGAGGTGGTAATGATGGGTTGAGTTGAATTATGTTGATCGGGTAGAGGAGGGAGCAAGTGATATTCTTGAGATGATTGAATAGGGGCACACGTGATTGTGGTAGATGATGAGGTGATGGGGATAGAAGAGGTGATGGTAGTGTTGATGCGATACAAGTTATAATGGATGGGAACCACCAATTGAGTGGTTTTATGACCATAAGGGATAATGGAATAAGACATATGGGGATCAAGCTTATGTTGGGCCATGTCAAGCTCATTCATAGCTCGAGGGAAGAATAGGACAAGTTGGGATGTAAGGACTTGTATAGATTTGAGATTGGAATGATAAGCGTAAATTTTTTATAAAGGGGTCCATCGATGGGGAGTTTGGTAGTATTATGAAGGAGATAGGCATGAAGGGAAACCGTATTAGTGTCAAGGAGATCTTGGAACTCCGCACACCCACTAGGGATTATGGGAGGCCCAAAATATTTTATGGTGGTGGTGGAAGGTAGTGTTGCTGGTCTAGAAAAAATATATTGATGATGAAGAAAAGGATTAGTTTCAACATGGATAGTAGGTTGGATGGTTTAGGATTCTTTAAGAGAGGAAATGGAAATCATGGATTGAGTAGCTGCGAGAAGATATGACCAAAGGGGCGAAAGGTAACAATAGAAAGAGCATATGTTTTTATGATGAAATAGTGGAGATAGGAATGTTGTTGGATGTCATGTTTTGTTCCATTTGTTTTTCTTAGGATCATATAATAACTGACATGATATAAACAAGAAAATGAAATTACGTAGCTTTTTAGTTAATTAAGCTTTTCATGCAACAAAATTTGGATTATCTTGATTATTAGAGATGTGAAAAGAAATGAAAAATGGGATTAGAGGGAACCTATGGAAATGGTTGTCCTATGGATGGTTTCAGGTAGTTTAGGTTGGATTCCTTGATATAACCAAAGGTACATGAGTCTTGAATCTGTGTTGGTGTCGATACAAGGCTTGGTATTGGGGCCTACCCCCACTTCACGGTCTTGCAATGATAAGGGATTTGGGTGCTTATCCAATATACCACCCACCATCTTCTTTATACTTTTCTAGAACACCAAGTGAAATTTCCTATTAGGTGATGAAATCCCAATAGTTCCACCTTGGAAATATTGTTTAAGATGTGTAGTTTTATGCATGTGATGGAGTGTATGCAATGAGTTAAACTAGATTTACAATAAAATATGATGGGTTATTTTTAGATCCCAATTTAAATGTGATTTTTGATGAAAGCATTAGAAATAGATGCAATGAAAATAAAAGAAAAAGATAAGGAATAAAAACAAGGAATACTTGGATAATGCTTTTCCTTTTTATCTGAATTTTTAATTTTTAAGAAAAAAGAAAACAAATTGAAGCTAAGTCACACATAAAAGTAGACACACAATGCTCCTTCCTGTAAGGTTAGTAGAAGATGATAAAAAATGAAAACTATATACACAAATGAAAAAATTCACCAAGAAAGAGTGGGTCCCACCAGTGCGTTCCCGAGAATGTTGAACAATTTTCCTCACTACCTGTTTCAAATTAGTGAAATTGTAATAAAAATGAGAAACTATAAGTATGAGAGGGTTTAAGGTACCTTTAGATGGGATGACGATGTGCGGGCACAAAATGAGAGATATTTCTTCATAGTGAGATAAATGACCTAAAAATCAAGTGAACTCAACACGAAAAAATAGATTATTAGATAGATGGGTGGGTTTCCTAACAAACTCAGTCCTGAGAAGTGAAAAATTTCTAGGATGGAGATGTCATGCCACATTTTGATAAAGATAGGTAAAATCGAATATTGATAAATTAGATGTAGTAGAATCTTAACTAAAACAGAAACTAAAATGCTATATATAAGATGGAAAAGTAGATCTAATCTAAATGCATGCAAATAAAATCAAAATTAGGTAGGTTGATGAAAACTTGAGACCGCAAAGGTCCAGTTGATGATGAATGAGGCATGATGAGGAGAAAGTGTAGAAGAACAGCCCTGCAAGACCTCCCCGTAGGCTGGATCTAAAGCTGATCTAGATCTGGAAGTGGATCTAAGTGGGCGTAGAACATTAAAAATATGATGGATCTATATTTATTCAAAAGGATGTAAGAAAATTATGAAAACTAATGATGAAAGCAATAAAGACAGATCTCAAGTTGATAATGACCAGGATGAATCAACAAAGGATGGGGCTAGTAGAAAAAATCCAAGATGGCGAAAAAGACAAAATGACATGATCTAAAAGATGAGTGAATGTGGAAACAAAAAGTGGATGACCGGGATTTGAATGATAGAAAGGATAAAAAAATTGAAGCTAGGTCGATGACAACCTCGATAAAGTCTATGATGACTAGGATTGATTTAAAATTTGATGAAAATGGATGGGCTAAAACAAAGTCCATCGAGATGAGAAATGAAGGCCTTAGAATGGATGAGATAGAGAGATCATGATGAAAAATGAACCTACATAAGACCTGATGATGATTCTTACAAAGGAAGATCCAAACATGCAATGATGAAAGAAGACCTCTAATCTCCAATAGTGGGCTTAAGATCTTCAAAGGTGACTCTAAGAGAGTGATGGTAGCTGCAAGGACACATAAAAATGAAAGCAAGATCGCAATAGCTCTTGGAAGTCTTCAAAATTACATCCTAAGAAAAGGAGGGGTAAGGGTGGCTTTATAGGGTTAAAAGTGACTCGGATGGGTCGCCGCCGATTACAGAGACCCATCCATTTAGGTAGTGGGAAGATGATGAGTTCAAGACAGGGAGCCCGTAAGAGGCATGATTAACATTTGGAAGGAGTAGGATGAATTAGGGTTGCTTAGGATGAGTAAATAGGTAGGTAGAGGGTGGAAATTATTAAATAAAGGCCATGGAGAGGTGAAATCATTAAATGATGGCCTAGAAAGGATAAAATGGAATATTTAAGAAGAGGAAATGAATTAAATGGGTGTTTAGAATTAACTAAACATGATTAGGGATAATTAATGGATGAATAATGATAGGTGGGATAAATTTAATTTAGGAGGGAAGAAGGGAATTCAAAAGGGAAGAGAGGTAAGTATGTATGAGAGATGATATAAAGCACACATAGGGTGAGGGATAAGCGATGCCAAAAATTGGTGTTTACATAAATATCCATAAGAGTTGGCCTAAGAGGGTATTTTGAGTTAGTATTAGTTATAAATTGATTAAAACAAGATATAGCCATAAAGAATAATTTACTATGAAGAATTTTGAACAAATTGATTCATACACGATATAATCGTAGAGAATAATGCAATGTTCTATTTTGATAGACCATAAAAGATAAAGGAGAGGGCCAAAATGGGAGAACTAAATATGCATAAGAGTAACTCTAATGTTAATAAAAAGAGGTAGGCCTAAACATAATTTTTAGGAAATAATATATTGATTAAAAATAAAATGTCTATTGCTCGATATAGATGATGATTTTTATGAAATAAAAATGGGTTTTTAATTATCCTAGTGATAGGAAAAATATTCTAGCCCGATTTAAAAATAACCGTAGTTTTTCCTATTACATTGTTATTAAGGAGAGTAAAGATTTCTGAATTCCAAAAATTATGCTAAAAATTATAAAAATGAAAATAGGTATTTGCTTAATTCATCAAAATTAAGAAAAATTACATGGATTCAAAAATAGAGTTGTTAATTTCTAAATATGCCTCGAAGGTGATTTTTCCAATAGAATACCCCGAAAGAGGCCCTAAGAGGAGTACCAAACATGAAACCCTAGGGAATATTTTAAAATTTGATTTAGGGCATGAAATAGATTAAAAATGAATTGAATATAAATATAAACCCTAGAAGGTGATAAGATCAAATTGGGATAGTGTGAAATAGGTAAAATAAGTTAAGAATTTGATCGAAAAGAGTTCACCAAATGATTTAACTTGTAAATAAAATAAAGGGTGTAACGTATGTATGTGTTTTAATTCACTATGGATTAGGGTTAATAACAAGATATGTATTTAGATTAATTAATTTTCACTAACATTCAAATCAAATAATATGCAAGATAAAACAATCAAGCAAGTGTTAAATGAGAAAAGACACAAGAATGCCAATTTACTTAGTTGATGGGATGTTATGAAGGCTAATATATTAGTGAAAGAAAGGTGAAAATCCTATGAATAATCTATAAGTTATTCATTTCTACATTTCCATGCAAACTGAATAGGGATAAAATCATCGATGTGTATGAAATTGTTTGGTGGTTTCATACCTATTTGGAGAATCAAAATGGAAATATGTTAATCTTCAATGAAATTTTGTGCATGATTGATCAATTAGAATATGTTATGGTGTGAAAACATATGAATTGAAAATGTGTGAAAAAAATTTATATGATCAACAAACCTCTTTCCTTGGACGGAAAATTCTAGATTTTCTCTAAAGTTTTGGAATCCACCCATGTGTATAACTCCTCTTGTTGGATGCCCTGGAAGAAGTTTGTTCACAAAATTGAAAATATTATTAAATATTTTGGGATAATCCCTCTATAGGAAAAGGGTTTCATAGAGTTGCATGAGAATATTTTTTTCTTCCCAAAGACACTAGAGGATTAGGCTTTATCAATATTCTTCGATAAGGGTATGCCCCGTGTGCCAAACGAATTATTTGTATCATTGAAGGACATGCAACATGGAAAGTTCTTCTAAATCATGGAATCACTAAAGGCACCCCGTACAACTACCTAACATGGATAGGATTGGGCTCGCCAACCTTCTCATTGCTCGATTGTGAGTCAAAATTATGGGTACCTTTATTATTTAAAGTATCTTACGGGCTTGGTAGTAATTAAAACCCTAGTTCCTCTAGAATAGTGATGGATTCAATGAAGATATTGAATTTAATCTCCACTCTCTATGGTGGTCTCCCCTATTCAAATTTTAGGATCATTTTCTGGAGGAGATGCCATGGATTCCTATATTTTGATTTTTCAAACGAAGGATATACACTGTACAAGATCTTTTATGCAAACAAACTCAATTTCGGCAGTCATGACATATGCTCAAGGCCAATTTCAATCATTATCTAAGGGACATAGCTAGCATTAAGGTCATTGTTAGTGTGAAATCACAACACCCCCAAATGAGTCATGGATCTGATTTTTTAAGGCAAGGTCATTTGGTGTGATTACATAACATTGGATCATTCCCAAGCATGGGACTTGCAAATGGGAATGACCCTCTAGAGAAGGCTAGTTCCTCTTCCTAATCTACCTACCACAAGTTATTCCAGTGTAGGAAAGCTAATATAATCCTAATCTAACTTCCAAGGAGACAAGGAGAGAAAGAAAACAAGGAAAAATAGAGCCTACACTAAAATGGTGATACACCAGAGAAGGAAAATGTTGATCATCTACCAAACTACCATGGAACAAAGAGAGGTGAGCAATGGAAAGGATGGATAGCAACATCACAGACCATAGATCAAATTCACACAAAAATGTTCCAAAACCCCATGAACATAGCTCCCTAGATCTGCAAGTGAACATTCAAAACATGCACAGATACCCTGCAATGAAGAGAGGCAAGAAGAGACAACCAAAATGAGAAAGGATGGACAAATGCATCACAAAACACATTTTTATTGCTTTAGAGTTTACACAGAGCATCATCTATGGACAAGAGGCAAAAAATACCATTTTACAGAGTAGGGGAGGAGGTTTGAACTCCCTTTTCGACCTTGGGAAGAGAAAAAAGGGGGAGGTAGAGAAGAAAATGAACAACAACTAATTAACCTTTTGAAATGATGCCTCTGTTACAATATATAGAAGAATGGGAGAGAGAAGAAGGAAAGAATTGAATCCTACTCCAACCACTCTGAGATATGCATTGAATCCCATTTTGAAAGCTCAACCACTAAAAATCAATGCCTTCTATAGATCTCGCCCACAATATGTCGCTTTTGGTTCCCCAATGGATCGAATCGAATCAGATCTAGTAGTTGAAGAGATGTATTCTACGTTAATGGCCTAGAAGACTTTTCTTCATTTTTCACCTACCAAGGCCTCAAAAAATGATTTTCTATCCTTCCATGGCATAGAGGACATTGAGATGCTTCCAACGGTATCAGATTCGCTATATTTTGAGCCCTGAGTCGAAAGATATGCCTCTTCAAGTTTGCATCGGGTCTGTACAAATGGGTGGGAAAACTAGTTTGAAAAATGGGCCCTCTCTTTAATATGGGACACGTGGCAGCCAGATCAGAACAAAAATTGGGTTTGTGGGCTCAGAACTTAACTTTTCTCCTTTTTCGCAAGAATCACAAAATCTAGAGAACTCCCGTGGCCTCATCGCCGCCGCTTAGACACGTGGCTCTTTTTGGTTGGCTAGGAAATGTGCTTCCATTTTTACCTTTATGCTTTTTGGACGAAAGGAAAACTTTTACTTTTTTCCCCGACTCTCTCGCCTTGGCTTTGACTCAGGTCTAAATGTTGACTTTTTCCTTGGGCGGAGTTGCGGGCCATTTTGTAACTTTTACACCTTTTGGGGCAAAGGGTGAAAAACTAACTTTTTCCTCGATGACCCGCTTTCTTCCTCGGGACATGTGTCGCCTAGTGCTCGTTTGGAAACCTTTTCTATATTTTAATCCATCTTTGGAGAAGCGTTGCAAGGACACGTGGCTCTCTCCGCTAGCTCCTCCATACTTAGTCGATTTTAGACCTTTTCCTGAACTGTTTCGAGCCCGAAAACTTCAAAAATTCACCGTTTCTTCTATTTTTTACATCTGGCCTCTTTGAAACCATCTCCTCCTTTTTGACCCTACAATTTCATTGTTGAGTCTTCCTGAAGCTTGCAAAATAGATTTAAGACATGGAAATGCTCAAAAGAACCGTTTCTTTTATTTCTTCTTGTGCAGGGTTGAATTTGACTTTCTCGGGCTTTTGTTTTCACTTTGCCTGGCTCTGGAACTCGAGTTCGTGGGTCTGAATCATTTCCCTTCATGTTTTCTTCATGTGTAGGGCTCGTTCTGACCAAATTTTCTAGGGAGGTGAATTTGGGATAACAGATTATCATATTCTTCATGGCGATGCACATGCTCCACAAGGTTTTAGTCCTTCTAACTTGATATTTTTAGAAATATTAGAAGTGGTTTATTTCACTCCATTCCATAATTATACCACAAGAAAGGATATGGATGGATTTTTCCTCACCGCATATGGTGGATAAGTTTAACATTCATTGTGGGATTTGATCCACCATCGCGGTTTGGTGAATGAGAATCCATACTATTTGGACAACCTTTGTGGAACCCAAAATTTCCCACTTTCTTTGGTGTGCTTTACACCAAGGGCTCCCACTTGGGACTCATCTTGTGCATCTAAGAGTTTTCAATCTGAAGTGCCCATTCTATGGTCATTTAGAAACACTCCTTCATCTTTTTAGTTATATCCCAAAATCCCAAAATTCTTGGGGATGGATCCACTCCTTTTTCTACCCTTTCTAGATAAAATGCTTCTCTTGGTAGCATGTCTTATTGGGGAAAAATCCCAAATTCCACATAATTTCAATCAAATTTGGCATGCTTTTAGAGGGTAAATTGTTTTTTGGATTTGGAAAGAAATAAACTATTTTTTGTTTTCTAAATTTGATGTTGATCAACATTTCTTGATTTATAACAAGTCCATAGTTATCACCAATTTCTTACTATAGATTCAAGTCTAGGATAACAAGGTGGATTTGGAGGTGGAGCATCTCCAAAATCCCTCGTGTCATTAGGGAGGTGATCCTTGCAAACTTTCCCATGTTTTGAAATTATAGACACAAAATCATGTACTTGGGTACAATTCTAGGCCCTAAGAGCATGCTAGCATTTACTGATTCCTAAGCAAGAAAGTTAGTGGTCATAACTATGTTTGGCCCTTTTTATTTATTTCTCATGTTCTCTCGGCCTTACACATCCTACTTCCTATTCATAACTTCACTAATTTATCTTTCATGGATTCAGAGACTAGTGCCCAACTAGGAAAAAAGTTCCCATGCACTCTTATCCCCTCTAGGTGCCCCTGGCCCTATCTCATCTTACTCTCTCTTTTGCATCTTTGTTATCTTTTGGGCATCTTTTTCACCTATGGGTCGACCTTCTAGTTTCCAATTATGAAATTCAAACAAGGGAATCATATAAATACATAGTTATGTGTTCAAAATAAAGGACCAAGCACTAAAAATTACTATCATCATCTAAGCTTGCATTCAAAAGGCACCTAAAGAACTCCAAGGGATCCATCTAACATCCATTAAAGGGACAAGGGCTATAAAAAATTGTATAGAAAACATAGGAAGGTAAATTCTATTATATTTCATCCACACATTCTACTACATTTCTAAATTTCAGCTACAACACACTATCAAGTGCAACTTGCACAAGGGAATCCCGAGCATAAACAACATGGAGTTTGAGAATTAGTGAAGCACTCAATTTTAAGTTCACTCTAAGGGTGACCATCGGGGCACGATCTGAGTCCCCATTATACATATTTATTTTTAAGTTTGATGTGGTTTATGGGATTATAGAGGTAAATATCTCTTTTACAAGTTACAATTATCATTGGTAATCATAGTGCGAACATCAAGTGATCAACAGAGAGAAACTATAAAACCCTAGTGATACAATAGAAACCAAATTTTGAGATCCCGCACGGTCACCAACACCCAAAAGAAGTCACCACGTCTAGGCACCCCCATTGCAAGCACTAGGTGCCCATGTATATGACATCATTATTAGTTTCCCGATTTTATAGAGATTAATTACAACATTGTTCGCATATTTTCACCACTTCTTGCTGCCCGCATCAGTTCCATATTGCATATATATCAACTAAGTACTCCTATATCTCTTCTTTTCTTAGGTTTTTATACTTTACATCTTAGTTTTCTTGTTTCATTTCTGTATTTTATCATTTATACATTAGTTACTCTGCAATACTTAGATTTAATTCAAATTAAATTAAATCATTTGGTGAACCCATCGCTCGAACCCAACCTTGTTTCTAGGCATTTTATCATCTTTTTAACATGGCTAAACCTATGCACCCTTTACTAATGAAGACCTTCATGATCTGCAAACTCATATTACTTTGGCCCTTGTTGTCTTGTGAACTTGTGAGTGATGTCCCATGTATTAAAACCTCTTTTTGTGGTCCAATTTTTACACACTTTCTTGCTACATTTTCCTCTCTTGTATGCTTTCTACTTTTCTAATAACTCATGTTACTAGCCACTTTAATCACATGTGCCTTGGTTTCTACCATGCACATCCCGCACTTCGAAGGTATATAGTTCAACTTAGCATCATCTCCTCTCGCTTTGGCCCACATTATCCTATCGACGTCCACATGCACCCCAAATGAGGGGGCATACATTAGGTGAAAAATATCCCCTACGAAATCTCGAGCTACATATCAACACAATATAGTACAAAATCAACACAAGAACACAACCACATAATGATCCAAAATCTGACTTGGGTATAACATACAATATAGAAAGCAACATGCAAAACCCAGCACACACTAGCACTTGGATGTTCTTGACCTCTCCTAGGTGCTAATGTACTAGGGGCATATACAATCATCATCTCGATCAACACAAATTCACAAAAGTATTAAGAACATATTCACAATTACAGAATATTCTTCCATGCACAGAATACATTCTATATCCTATAATAAGTACAATCACAACTCGATTTGAAATAATCAGACAACAAGAACAAATAATGGATGTACTATCTATAGTATTTCTTATTTGGTAGAGTCATGGATGGAGAGTAAAACTAGACATCTCTCCCCAATAATTGCACTTGGCATGAGATCACCAAAAAAACTCTCTCTTGGTGTGTGATCACCCAAAAAAATCACACTTGGCATGAGATCGCCATATAAAATCACCCTTAACCAAATTTCAGGACATATTTATATCCTTTGCACTCTTATACATCAAGTGCACACTTTCCTTTACTATTACTTTTACACACTTTTACATACTTTTCTCACATTTATCATAAACAAGACTTTGAATACTCTTTCGCTATTCTTTTGCAATTCCTTCCTTAATGTACAACAAGAAGTAGCCTACAAAAACAAATACAAGCAAAAAAATAGGTAAAAGCAACACACACGCTTCACTTGTCCACCGGGAACTTATTTCACCATATCCGTGATGCAGATTAAAAGGTACACATCTCTTATCTACTTTATGTTATCAATTATTCACCCAATAAGATAAAGTGGGGAAACGTAGACACAAAATCATGCACTTGGGTACATTTCTAATTCGTAAAATCATGCTAGCATTTACATGATTCCTATGTAAGATAATTAGTAGTTGAAAACTATCTTTATCCTATTTTATTTATTTATTTATTTCTCTTTGGCCTTGCACACTCTATTACCCAGTCAAAAATTTACTTGATTATCTTTCATGACTTCATTGACACGGAAGCATCCAACCAGGTGATAGAAGCACCTAGGCACTCCTATCCCCTCCGGGTTCCCTTGACCCTTTCTCACCTTACTCACTCCTTTTGGGTATCTTTTATTTTTCAGCATCTCTTTCACTTATGGGTATGTATTCTAGTTGTTAATTACAAACTTCAAACAAGGGAATCATATAAATACATAGTTATGTGTTCAAAATAAAGGAAAAGGCAATAAGCATTACTATGATCACCCGAGATTACATTCAAAAGGAGCCTAAAGCATTCCACGGCATCCATCTAACATCCATTCAAGGGACAAGGGATTTCAACAACTCTACATACACAACATAGGAAGGGGAAGTCTATTCTAGTCCATCCACACATTCTACTACATTTCTACATTCAAGCTACATTCCGCTATCAAGTGAAACTTTAATGAGGGAATATTAAGGCATCATTATTACACACAAACATGAAAGAATTACATAGAGTTTGAGATGTAGTGCAATTCTCAATTGTAATTTCACTCTTGGGGTGACTGCAGGTGGGTCACCCAACTCCCATTCTACATATTTATTTTTTAGGTTCGATGTGGTTTATGGGATTGTGTAGGAACATATATTTTGTTGGTTACATGTATGGTCGGACATCATAGTGTGAACATCGTGATCAATATATAGTAATCTAAAACCCCCTAGCGACATAATAAAAACTAGATTATGAGATCTTGCATAATCACTAGCCCTCAAGAGTAGTCACAAGTGCCTGGCACCCTCCTTCTAACACTAGGAACCCATGTCCGACATCGTTCTCGTGTTTCCTCGATTTTATAGAAATACATTATGACATTTCTTACATCTTGTTCATCACTTTCTCCTACCCATTTTTTCTAGATTCCTTCATTAACAATTATCAAGGTCACATGGTCCAAATTTTAGGGTTAGAAGTTTCAATTAGGTTCAGGGAGTAATTTACCCCCATACCCACTCTCTAACAGCTCAGAGTTTCAACTTGATTTTTCTCATACTTAATGCTTTCAAAATTTCCCTAAATCATTCCCATTGATAGGAAATTTTCTCACCTTTCCAATGATATATAAAGAAGTCCTCCTAACTCCTTCAGAAACTCAAGATATGGACAAGCGGACTTAGGGGTCAAATTTTCCCCAAGGGGACACGTGTCAAGAGGGGAAGAGAAATTTTGGGTCAAGTGGGTCATGGGGTGGCATTTGGAATTTTTCCTTACATGGGAGAAAATTCCCATTTGTGCCCGTGCCTCCATGGGTCCTCCAAGGACACATGTGGCGCCTCCGAGTCATCAAGCCAGGGAAAAGGGAAGGGGGGAGCAGGGCGGAGTTTGGGGAATTTTTCCCAAAGGGGGAGAAAAAAAACAATTTGGCATCCACACCCCGCGGGTCCACTAGGGGACACATGGTGCTCCACAAACCATCCATGCATGGGAGAAAGGAGAGGGAAAGGTGGAGTGGTGGGGAGATTTGGAAAATTTTTCCAAAGGGGAGATAAGGGGAAAAGGGGTTGGCACGCGTGGTCCACGCCCCGGAAGGAGGATTTCCCAAGGCAGGGGGGGAGAGTGTGGGGCCATGGGGAAAATTTTAACAAAAATTTCCAAAAAAAAATTTTCAAAAAAAAAAAGTCACAAGGGTTCCCCCCTCCACCGCTATATCACCCCAAAGCTGCCACGTGGCAGCCTGTGATAGGTCATGGGGGCGGGGGAAAAGATGAAAATTTTCCAAAAAATTTAAAAAGGTCTAAGGGCAAAAATGATGTCGCACCTCCACCATTGCCCCATGAGGACACGTGGTAGCCTCTGATTGGCATGGGCATGGTGGAGGAAAATTTTAAAATTTTCCCAAACCAAAATTTTTCAAAAAAATTTTCTAAGGATTTTAATGGGAATTTTTCGGCCGTGGGCCCGCCAGGGAAAATTTTCCCAAATTTTCCCGCCAAGGCAGAAAAACTTCAAAGTGCCATAACTTTTGCTAGAAAGCTCAGTTTTGGGAAAATGAGGACTTTCTGGAAATCTCTCGATGCCCTCTTTGCACAAGAAACATAAATTTTACATTTTGATAAAGTTTAAGGGGTCAATTTTGCAAAAATGATCTGCAGGATTTTAAAAAGCCAACTAGTAATTTCCAACTTCAAATTTGATTAAATTGATCTCCTCCTTCACTCAACATGCCAAATAGACATGGAGGATTGATCTAGGAAGGGTTTAAAGTGTTTTAGGAAGGTAAATTTTTTCAATTGATTTCAATTTGTAATTTTTCCAACAATTGACAGAAAAAGACTGTGAGAAGGATTTGGCTCGAATTTGCAATGTTTAAAATTGTTTTCTTAAGTGTTCTTTGTCAATTGAGTTCCTTAATGTCTTAGCATGCTAAATTATATCAATTCCAAGTTGATTATTAAGTGCAGGTCCAAACTGTACATTTTATTTAAATTTATTTGCCAGTTTTAAATTTTACAAGAGATCAAATCTAAAGAGATCTATCTATCAACTTTTCATCATTCAAGTGTGGCATTTCATTTCTAAACTAATCCAATACATTTAGTTGTTTATAAACAAAACCATTTCAAAGCTAAATTACTAAATTTCATTTTTACACATTTTAATATACAAAAATACAACATTGTTCCTTCATACATTTTTTTTTTCCTTTTTAAAATAGAGATCTAACTATCTCTTTTTCCATACAATGAAACATTGAATTCAATCCAACAATGCATATGAGAGAAGATCTTTCAATTCTTTATTAATTCAATTATAAATCTTTACATCTTTCCATGTTTGAATGCAATAACAAAATTCTATTTCTTTCTTTCCAATAACAAAATAAAAAAATATAAAATGTCTTTCACAATTCAAATATATAACTTCATAATCAAATTACATACATCATTTCTTCACAAAATACATATTACAATTTCATCCACAACAAGTGGGAAAGGATTACAAATGAATATGTTTTCACAAGGGACTGTCAAACTACATTTTTCCTTTGCTCCAGAACAACAACATGCACATTTTCTCTTTCTCCAAGTTGATCACAACAAAAAGAGGGGGAAAGGCAACACTCTCCACCCAACCAAGACATCCAATGAAAGGAGAAGCCTTCCTTCATCATTGGCCCCCGAGCCCCAACCAAAATACAATAAGAGATGTAATTCAACCCATGGCAACAACTAGCTTCCACAACACACAACATTCTTTCAAACATGCACATTTCAATATAAAACATAGTTCAACACAAAACAACAGTTTACAACTGTACAATTTGAAAACATTCAAATCAAAACTCAGGCTTGATCATGCAAGCCAAAGGAGCAAGGTCTATGGGGGAAGCTACTTATGCCTCCCAATTGGGAATTGGGCATCCACCAAAAAAAACCACCAAAATAATTCATCCACACACATATCCTTATGCCCCCACAAATCCCTCCTTATGCCCCCCACAAATTTCCTTATGCCCCCCCAAAAAGTAAGAAATGCAAGCTATTTCTTTTCCATGGTGGATCCCAAACCCAAACTCCTCCACAAAATTTCTGATGCCAATGGCATTCCTTATGCCCCCACATGGATTCCCCATAGCGTTCTCCTACACCATCCCAAAGGCAATCTACCAACCAGCCAACAAATAAATCAAAACATGCACCATTCATACAACACAACAAGAAAAATAATAACAATAAAAAGAGAGTAAATTCCTACCTCTCCATGGTAGCTTTTGTTTCCAAAAACAAGCTTCAAATGCCAAAACACAAGTCCAAAAAAAAATCTCCCAAGCATGCAAATCTTTCTCCAAACTCCTCCAAAAACAAGAGCTCCAACACAAGAAAATGCACCCCAAAGAAGTTGCAAAATGATTCAACAACCCCAAAACAAGCAAAGAGTTTGAATTATATAGAAGAGGGAAGAGAAGAGGATGATGTGGATCCATGTAGGATGCCACATCACACATCCTCAAATTCAAACACAAAAGACAAAATCCATTCTCCCAAGCACAATAAAGAGGTGGGTGAAAATATGACAAGTTACTTGCACACTCCAAAAAGCCCACACCTCAAGGGACAACAAAATTAAATAAAATGTAAGAGAGTGCAATCAAAAACAAGCAACATGATTAATAAAATTCATTATAAAAGTCACAAATCACTTCTCCAACCATAAGTATGGTTGGTAAATTAAATTTAGAGGCATGGGACAAGTTTTACTTGTCCCACAAGCCTCCAAAAACAGCCCCCAAGGACAAATTCAAATTTTCATGGAGGTGGAGTATTTCATACTCCAAAATCTGACTTACACAAACTCTTACACAACTTACACATCCCTTACATATTTAATACAAACAACCAACAACTTCCATTATTACTTTCCCATATCCCAATTTAATTTATTTAAATTTTAACCATATGATTTCTCACATTAATCTACCACAATTTAATTAATTAAAAGAAAGGAACACATTACTAATAAAATACATACAACAATAATAAAATTTAACCACATTAATAAAATACACAAACCCATGGTCACATATAAAGGTGAAATCCCCCATGGGAATCCCTAACAAAACAACACACACACACACAAAAAAAACAAGTTGCCATGGTGACCTTGTTGAATTCACCTAGAATTCCATTGTGGTTGGTCTCCAATCCCCGATGTTTTGTTGTGATATTTTTAACCTACAAAATACAAATACCTCCTTCGGCCTCATGGCCATATCAAAACATCCAACATGATATAAATAAAATCACAAAATCAACTATATAAATGAATCACAACAACATCAAGTAACAACTACATTTGCATTTTTTTTTATCAACAACTATATCATCATCATAAAATATCCATTTTCTAGATCTACTCATAATATCCAAAATCACATGTCCAAACAACATCCATAAAACATCCATGTCAAATAATATATCATCATCCACATATGAGTGTCTCTAATAATCATCATGCATCATAATCAAATCAAGATCAACAATAATCCATGATCAAATGTCTAACAACATACTAAATCAAAACATAATAATGTCCATAATGTAATCAATAATATCAAAATAAGTATCAAAAGGTGTCAAAGGGAAGTGGGCAACTACATCCCCCTCCCCTTAGACTCGACTTCCTCCTAGAAGTCACTGAACAAATGTGGAAACTAACTCATAATGAAGTAAAGCATCCTCCCATGTAGCTGCAGTCTCATCATATCTATCCCACTTTGCACCCAAACCTGATCAACCTCTCTACCTCGAAGGCCCAGGGTCCTATGATCTAAGATGTGAATGGGCTCCACCATCACCTACCCCTGATCCTACACCTACAATGATGTCCAATCTAACACATGAGAAGGATCTGCAATATATCTCCTAGAAATGAAACATGAAAAACATCATGTATGTGAGACAAGTTGGGTGGCAATGCTAGATGGTAGGCCAAAGGGCCGATACGCTCCAAGATCTCAAAAGGACCAATGAATCTAGGAGCTAACTTAGAACCTTTTCCATAATGGATAGGGCTCTTGTGTGGCCTAACACGAAGGAACACCTTCATGCCCACATCAAAACTATGGTCGATCCTATGCTGATCTACATACTTCTTCTTCCTATCCTGTGCCTCCTGCAATCTCTACCTGATCAACACCACCTACTTGCTCCATGTCCTATAAAAGAGCTGGTCCAAGAGATACTCTATCCTCTAACCTATCCCAGCTAAGAGGTGTCCTGCACTCTCTACCATACAAATCCTAAAAAGGAGCCATGCCTATGGAACTCTAAAACTATTATTGTAGGAAAACTCCACTAAGTACAAGTACTCCTCCCATTTAGACTACTGATCCATCACATACATCCTGAGCATGTCCTCTAAAATCTGATTCACCCACTCATCTATCCATCCATCTATCTCAGGGGTGATATGTTGTGCTGAAGTTGATTCTCATCCCGAGGACATACTACATGGTAGTCCAGAAATGTGAAGTGTACAAAGGATCATGGTCACAAATGATCTTCCATGGAATCCCATGCAACCTGAAAATCTCATCCAAATATACTCATGCCACTACTCTAGCTATATAAGTGGTCTTCACCGAGAAAAGTGAGCCACTTTTTCAATTTATCAACCATGACCATAATGGCATCATGGTGATATCTCGACATCGGTAGCCCAACAATGAAATCCATGGAAATGGTGTCCCACTTCCATTCCGGTATAACATGAGGATAAAGAAGGCCTGCTGATGTTGCTTGACCTTAACTCTCTCTCACACTCTAAACATCATGACACAAACTGGGCCACGTCTCGATGAAGTCCTCTCCAATGATACAACTATCGCAAGGTGGCGTGCATCTTCTTCACCCCGGATGGGCTGAATAGGGTGCATGATGTGCCTCTACCAAGATGTCCTACCTCAAGCCTCCATCTCTAGGGAACATATATCCAGCCTCTGTGCCTAGAAGACCATCTACCTCTAAGGAAAAACCATCAAACTTCCCCTCAAGGGGTCTCTGTGACTCGATCTCTACTCAAACTACAATGTAGAAGTTGTCAAGAGGAAGCTCATTAAAGATCCTACTCTACCACAAATCTGCTCACCGAGGTGGCCATAGCCACATGTCTCCATCTCTCTAAGAGAGCATCTCTACTACCACATTCTCCTTCCCCTTCACATGCTCTATCTCCATGTCATACTCACAAAGCAACTCCATCCAACCACTGACGAGCATTGAGATTGGGCTACGTGAAGAGGTGGTGAAGACTCAAATGATCTATCCTGAGTGTGAATCTCCTACCAAGAAGAAAATGTCTCCATCTAACCAAAGCATGCACAACTACCACAAGCTCAAGATCATGGGTCGATAATTAAGCTCATGATCTTTGAGTTTGTGAGACTCAAAAGCCACTACTCTACCCTCCTACATCAACACACCTCCAAGCCCTACCAAAGAAGCATCCGTGCAAACAAAGAACTCACCCTATGGATCCGACACTACAAGAATAGGTGTTGTGGTGAGGCATTCCTTCAGTGTCCTGAAGGCCTACTCACATCTATCCAACCAAAAAAACTTCTTCCCTTTCCTCTGAAGGGAAGTGATAGGGTGCACAATCCGAGAGAAGTCCTAAACAAATCTCTGGTAGTAACCTGCTAATCCCATGAAGTTGCACACCTCGGTCACTATAGTGGGTGTTGGCCAATCCATAATGGCTCTAATCTTGGAAGGATCGATCTATGATATACCTTCCCCAAAAATGATATGACCCAAATACTACACCTCTTTCTGAAAGAAAGCACACTTCTCCAAGTTCCCATAAAGTTGCTTTCTCAAAGACACTGAAGAACCTGGCGAAAGGTGCCCTCATGCTCCTCACATGTATACGTGAGTATATCAAAATGTCATCTAGGAAGATGAGCATGAAGTGATCTAAGAAGGTCCTGAATACCCCATTCATCAAACTCATGAACACTGCTGGGGGCATTAGTCAAACCAAAAGGCACCACTATGAACTCATAGTGCCCATATCTCATGTGAAGGTGGTCTTATGAATGTCCACCTCCAAATCCTCAGTTGATGGTACCCTGACTTAAGATCAATCTTAGAGAAAATTGTGGCTCCCTTCATCTGATCAAACAAGTCATCAATACGAGGAAGAGGATAATGATTCTTGATCATTACCTTGTTCAAATAGCGGTAATCAATACACAACCACAAGGATCCATCCTTCTTCTTCACAAAGATCACCGGTGCACCCCAAGGGGATACACTAGGATGGATAAGGCCTTTCTCCAAAAGGCCCTCAAGTTGTAACTTGAGCTCACAGCTCTCGGGGTGGTCATCCGATAAGGTGCTCCATGAGATAGGCTCTACTCCAGAACTAGATCTATATGAAAATCAATCTCACGTGGGGGTGGTAACCCCGTAGCTCCCCTGAAAGACATCTAAAAACTCTCTCAAAATGGGATGATCATCTAGTGATGGTCCACTAGACCCATCCTCTGATCTGTCACTAACTATAACATAAACATACATCTGACAACCCCATCACACACACCGCTTAAGCTACATAGCAGAGATGGTGTGAATAGAAATGGGTCTCCTGACCCCCGAAAATCACCGACTCAACTCCCAAATCATCTACACAAGATATAGTCTTGTGATAACAATCCATCCTAGCCCTGTGTGCAGATAACCAATCCATACCCAAAATGACTCCATACGAGCCCAAAGGAAGGATACAGAGATCTGAGGTAGTGGTGAAAGGTCCCAAATCCACTACACACTCCTTAACTAAGGAGTCTATAGAGATCTTGGCTCCAGAAGCCATCTCGACATCCCAACTAAGACCCTACCTAACTACCACCAACCTACATCGCTCTACTAAAGATGGTGCAATGAAAGAATCAGAAGAACTAGAATCAAACAATACAGAGGTAGGAATACCACCAATGCTACCTGTGGTCTCAATGACTATGCTCTAATGCTCTTCCTAGGGTTCTCAACCACTACATAAATCCTGGCTACATCCCATGTCACCAACAGTCAGCTCTGAAATCTGTGTCCTTACCCTTGTTGTTAGGGTTCTGGGGAACTCTCCAAAAGTGTCCAATAACTCCACAACCAAAACATCCTCCTGATCCTCCCCAATGAGTAGCACCTCTAGTAGGTGCCCTAGAAGTCTGTGGTGTGGATCCTGATGATCCAGCTGTGGTCTATTGAGGTCTCTACTGGTGAGCTCCCACTGACTGAGCTCTAGGTCCACCCTGTGTCCTGATGGGACCCCTAGGAGGAGGCCCCATACTCCGACCTCTCTATGCATCAGCTCTCTATGGAGGTCTATGAGGTGGGCGGGACTACTACTACTTACTACTGTTATGGCCTAAAGGATGACTGTGTTGTACCCTGGCCACCACGAGGAAGGGGTACTAACCCCTCGATCTACCATCCTACATCTATTATATGCGGCTCTTGACTCGGTCTCTAGCCTGCTGGGTCTTTCCCCGAGTCTCCTCTACAATATAGGCCTTCTCGATGGCCTCGCTAAATAATGTCTGTGGGCAGTGGATCCACACTACACACCTCCAATATCTAAATTCAGGCCCCGATGAACCTGTGAATCCACACCTACTCATCCTACATATACTCAACATACTGGAGTAGATCCAAAAATCTACTCTCATACTCTACTACTAAAAGAGATGCCTGTCGAGGTCATGGAACTCATCGATCCTCTACTGTATGAACCTCCATGACAAATACCTACTCCTGAATCTCTCCTCAAATAGCTCCTAGGTCACTATCTCTAGAATCTACATGGAGCTTCTACTCCTCTGTCCTCCACCATACTCCTACTCCATCCCTCAGTAGATGGATCACAACATGAGCTTTCATGTTGCTAGAACAAGGACAAAGCTTGAAGCAACCACTCAAGCTCACTAGCCAGGCCTCTACCTAAAATCCACCCATGTCACCTGAGTAATGTGAGGGCCAAAGCTTCAGGATCTCCCTGATGTGATCTGTAGCTGTGGTCTGATGGCCTCTAGGTCTCTCTGGCATGCTCATCCCTAAGCCTAGGCTCCGAGACCTCTCTCTATGCTCTGGAACTCTATCACCCTATCTCCTAGGTGGTGACTCTACTCTAGCTGACTCGCATGGGAGTTCTCTCCTCTATGCTCCTCACTGGGTCGAGGAGATACCTGACCCTCAATGGAAGGGGCTCTGTCATGACTAGCTACATGTCCTCCTCCTAATCCTCCGCGTAGAGTGGCATTAACATCCTGAAGGGTCTATAAGATCTGGGGTAGGATAGCTGCTACACCCTGATCCGGTGGTGGTGGTGGTGGTGGTGGTGAGTCTAAGTCTCTGTGAAGGTTCCTCTCACTCCATCTGAGCCTCCTACATAGACCAAAGTGAGAGTTAGTTTATTTTTCTAAGTTTTACACAACTTCCATGTTTACTAAAATATACAAATTCTAGCTAAGTTGTTTTCTAGGTTTAAAAGTGTGCTAGGTTTAAGTTTCATGTCCCAAGTTTTCTAGTGTGCCCAATGGTCCAAGCTTTTGAACCACTACTCTGATACCAAGTGTGATGCCCATTAAAACAACCCACTTGAGACCCAAGAAACAACCTAGGGTTAGTTAGAAAATTATGGAATAATTTTTTTTTTTTAGTGTGTCCACAACCAAGTCAGTAAGACAACAATTGACACTATTAAAGTTTCGAAAACAAATCTAAAATTACTAGAACATTTTTTCATTTATTAACAATTATCAAAGGTCACAAGGTCCAAATTTTAGGTTAGAAGTTTCAGTTAGGTTCAGGGGGTAAATTACCCCCATACCCACTCTCTAACAGGCTCAGAGTTTCAACTTGATTTTTCTCATACTTAATGCATTCAAAATTTCCCTAAATCATTCCCATTGGATAGGAAATTTTCTCACCTTTCCAGTGATATAAAGAAGTCCTCCTAACTCCTTCAAACTCAAGATATGGACAGGGACTTTAGGGTCAAATTTTCCCCAAGGGGACACGTGTCAAGCAGGGGTGAAGAGAAAATTTTTGGTGGGTGGGTCGCGGGCAGCATTTGGAAATTTTTTCCTCATGCATGGGAAAAATTCCCATTTTGCCCCCACCTCCGCAGGGTCCTCCAAGGACACGTGTCAGCCTCTGAGTCATCAGCTGGGAGAAAAAAGGGAAGGGAGGGCGCGGCGGGGAGAATTATGGAATTTCACCAAAGGGAGAAAAAAAAAAATTTGCCCCACACCCACCGGTCCCACTAGGGACACGTGGCACTCCAATTTCATGGGGAGGGAAGGAGAGGAGAGGGGTGGAGAAAGGGGGTGAGATTTTGGAAAATTTCCAAAGGGGAGAAAGGGGAGGGGAAAGGGGAATGCGGGTCCACGCCGCACCCATGAAAGGGATTCCCCAAGGCAAGGGCAGGAGTGCGGGGCCATGGAAATTTTAAAAAAATTTTCAAAGAAAAAATTTTCAAAAGAAAAAGGGGTCATGAGGGTTCTCCCTCCTCCACTACACCCCAAGTGCCACGTGGCACCTCTGATAGGTCAGGCCGGCGGGGTCAGGGGAAATGGAAAATTTTTCCAAAATTTTTAAAAGGCCTAAGGGCAAAAATGATGCCGCACCTCCTCCACCACTGCCCCCCATGGACACGTGGTAGCCTCTCGATTGGTTGTCATGGGCTGGTGGAGGAAAATTCAAAATTTTCCCAAACCAAAATTTTTCAAAAAAAATTCTAAGGATTTTTAATGGGAATTTTTCAGGCCATGGGCCCGCCAGGAAAAAATTTTCCCAAATTTTCCCGCCAAGGCAAAAAAACTTCAAAGTGCCATAACTTTTGCTAGAAAGCTCAGTTTTGGGAAAACAAGGACTTTCTGGAAATATCTCGATGCCCTCTTTGCACAAGAAAAACATAAATTTTACATTTTGATAAAGTTTAAGGGTCAATTTTACAAAAATGATCTGCAGGCTTTTAAAAAGCCAACTAGTAATTTCCAACTTTCAAATTTGATTAAATTGGATCTCCTCCTTCACTCAACATGCCAAAAAACATGGAGGATTTCTCTAGGGAGGGTTTAAAGTGTTTTAGGAAGGTAAATTTTTTCAATTGATTTCAATTTGTAATTTTTCCAACAATTGACAAAAAACTGACATGAAGGGAAGGATTTGGCTCATTTTAAATGTTTAAAATTGTTTTCTTAAGTTTTCTTTGTCAATTTGAGTTCCTTAATGTCTTAACATGCTAAATTATATCAATTCCAAGTTGATTATTAAGTGCAGGTCCAAACTATGTACATTTTATTAAATTTATTTTCCAGTTTTAAATTTTACAAGAGATCAAATTCTTTTAAAATCTGTATATCAAATTTTATCATTCAAGTGTGGCATTTCATTTCTAAACTAATCTAATACATTTAGTTGTTTTTAAACAAACCATTTCAAAGCTAAATTAAAATTACTAAATTTCAATTTTTACACATTCCCAAAATACAAAAATACAACATTTTTTCACATGTGTATTTTTTTTTTTTTCAATTAAATAGAGATCTAACTATCTCTTTTGTGAAACATTGAATTCAATCCAACAATGCATATGAGAGAAGAGTCTTTCAATTCTTTATTAATTCAATTATAAATACATTTTTATCTTTCCATGTTTGAATGCAATAATAACAAATTCTATTTTTTTTTCCAATAAACATAACATAACAAATATAAATGTCTTTCACAATTCAAATATATAACTTCATAATCAAATTACATACATTTTTCTTCACAAAATACATATTACAATTTCATCCACAACAAGTGGGAAAGGATTACAAATGAATATGTTTTCAAAGGGACTATCAAAACTACATTTTTCCTTTGCTCCAGACAACAACATGCACATTTTCTTTTTTCTCCAAGTTGATCACAACAAAAGAGGGGGAAAGGCAATGCTCTCCACCCAACCAAGACATCCAATGAAAGGAGAAGCCTTCCTTCATCATTGGCCCCCGAGCCCCAACCAAAATACAATAAGAGGTGTGATTCAACCCATGGCAACAACTGGCTTCCACAACACACAACATTCTTTCAAACATGCACAATTCAATATAAAACATAGTTCAACACAAAACAACAATTTACAACTACAATTGAAAACATTCAAATCAAAACTCAGGCTTGATCATGCAAGCCAAAGGAGCAAGGTCTATGGGGAAGCTACTTATGCCTCCCAATTGGGAATTGGGCATCCACCAAAAAAAACCGCCAAAATAAATTTCACCACACATATCCTTATGCCCCCACAAATCCCTCCTTATGCCCCCCCACAGATTTCCTTATGCCCCCCCAAAGTAAGAAATGCAAGCTATTTCTTTTCCATGGTGGATCCCAAACCCAAACTCCTCCACAAAATTCTGATGCCAATGGCATTCCTTATGCCCCCCCATGCATGGATTCCCCATAGCCTTCTCCTACACCATCCCTAAGGCAGTCTACCCAACCAGCCAACAAATAAAACAAAACATGCACCATTCATACAACACAACAAGAAAATAACAACATAAAAGAGAGAGTTAAATTCCTACCTCTCCATGGTAGCTTTTGTTTCCAAACAACAAGCTTCAAATGCCAAAACACATAGTCCAAAACAACAATCTCCCAAGCATGCAAAGCTTTCTCCAAACTTCCTCCAAAACAAGAGCTCCAACACAAGAAAATGTGCCCCAAAGAAGTTGCAAAAATGATTCAACAACCCAAAACAAGCAAGAGTTTGAATTATATAGAAGAGGGAAGAGAGAGGATGATGTGGATCCATGTAGGATGCCACATCACACATCCTCAAATTCAAACACAAAAGACAAAATCCATTCTCCCAAGCACAATAAAGAGGTGGGTGAAAATATGACAAGTTACTTGCACACTCCAAAAATCCCACACCTCAAGGGACAAAAAATAAATAAAATGTAAGAGAGTGCAATCAAAACAAAGCAACATGATTAATAAAATTCATTATAAAAGTCACAAATCACTTCTCCAACCATAAGTATGGTTGGTAAATTAAATTTAGAGGCATGGGACAAGTTTTACTTGTCCCACAAGCCTCCAAAAATAGCCCCCAAGGACAAATTCGAATTTCCATGGAGGTGGAGTATTTCATACTCCAAAATCTGACTTACACAAACTCTTACACAACTTACACATCCCTTACATATTTAATACAAACAGCCAACAACTTCCATTATTACTTTCCCATATCCCAATTTAATTTATTTAAATTTTAACCATATGATTTCTCACATTAATCTACCACATTTTAATTAATTAAAAGAAAGGAACACATCACTAATAAAATACATACAACAATAATAAAAAATTTAACCACATTAATAAAATACACAAACCCATGGTCACATATAAAGGTGATCCCCATGGGAATCCCTAACAAAAAACACACACACACACAAAAAACAAGTTGCCATGGTGACCTTGTCAAATTCACCTAGAATTCCATTGTGGTTGGTCTCCATCCCCCGATGTTTTGTTGTGATATTTTTAACCTACAAAATACAAATACCTCCTTCGGCCTCATGGCCATATCAGAACATCCAACATGATATAAATAAAATCACAAAATCATCTAAGTATGTAAATCACAACAACATCAAGGCAATTAACATTTGCAACATATTTTTATATCATCATCAACTATCATCATCATCATATCCATATTTCATCATCCATCTAATAATCATCATAATATCACATGTCACATGTCCATAAAAATAAAACATCATGTCAAATAGTATATCATCATCCACATATATGAGTGTCTCTAATAATCTATAAATATAAATTTATGTGATCATATAAATGACCAATCTCTAAGCATCTAATATCACCACCTAAGGTTGCATCATCCAAGGAATTCTAAGAGCATTAAGGAATCCATTTATCTTCCATTAAGGAAAAAGGACTGAATTTTATGCATACACGTCATAGGAGGGGAATTTCATTTTGGCATCTACACATCTATCTACATTGCTACATCTAGCTATTACTTACTATCAAGTGCATATTTCACAAGAGATTCAATGGGCATCATTTGTGAACACACACATACACACAAGAATTACACGGAGTCCAATGAGTGTTGGGGTCAGTTTGAATCCTCATTTGCATATTTTTCTTTTTAGGATTTGATGTGTTTTGGGGTTTTTCAGGAAATATTTATCTTTGTAGGTTACAGGAAAATTTTATAGGGCATAGTGCGACATACACAAGTGATCGACATTGAAGGTTAGAAATATTGGTGTGACACAAGAAAAAACCAGATTCTGAAATTCTATGTAGAAATAGGTACCCAAAAGTAGTTTACAATGCTCAAGCACCCCTTACCTGGTCCAAGATCCCTGTTCCAACTTATTATAGAAGATCCGAAACTTTCTATGCTCGGTTACATGATAATTTCATCATCATGTTCATCAATTTTCCAATCCAATATACTTTTGGATTTATTACGAAATCAAATAATTCTTCTATTTCCTCTCTTACACCTAGGGTTTTATATTTCTTTTTCCTATTGCTTATTTAAGATCTATACTTCATTTCTTATTATTGCATTCTTACTCGAAATATATAGGGTTAAAAATAATTCTATTTTTGTTAAATCATTTGGTGAACCCGCATTCAAACCCTCTTAGATCTTCAATGTACTTCTTTTATCCAATTTTATCTCATGGCTTCTCAAGCTCCTCAATGCACCCATCTTGCAAAGAAGCTCTCCAAAAATCCGTACACACTATTTACCTCCCTCTTGATATGCCACCTACTCAAGTCAATGTTATCTTCAATCATATTTATGATGAATCTCTTGGTCCTAATTCCAATCAATCTATTTGTAAATCAATTCAAGATTTACATTCTTTATTTCAAGATAAATTTTAAGCTATGGAATCCACAATTACATCTCTTAAATATGAAATCCAACATCTTAAGGATGCTTCTCAGGCTCATGTTAGTTCTTCTTCTCATCCTCATTCTATGTCTTCTACATGTGCTCATATCAATGAACCTCAAATATTTCCACTCCCCATGCCTCTCAAGTTTGATCTCAATTCTAAGAAACAAGATATTCTCATGTAACTCCTCACTCATCAATTAATCAACTTGCCATCTACTCATTCCTATCCTCCTTATCGGCTTACTAGATATCATGGTCATCCATATTATAATTATCATTGAATCAATGGACATAATGAAAATGATTTCTATGCTTTACAATGAAAAAATTGGCCACCTTAAGCATTATGGTCTTATCTCATTTACTACACAAAATAATGCTACATATTCATCTTCAATTACTACATCCCACTAGGTTCCTAAATCTGATTCATCTATGTCTAATGATCATCATGCCATCACTTCTAATGTTTCTTCTTCCATCACTCAAGCACTACCTATGCAATCCACTCAAATTAAGCAACCACCTCTCAAATTTTGTGTTACTCCTCCTCCTCTCAAGTCATCTACGACACTACTAAGTAAAAATAAACAACCACATCCCGAAATCAATCCACCCTTTTCTCCTATCAAGTATTCTATAATGTTATAAATCCCACATAAGATACCACCATTCAAGATTCCTTCCCATACTACTATACTTCCATTTCCAATTCATTTTGTCAAAGAAACAACTCTTCTACTAATGGTTATGAAACATCTCAAACTCACTGCCACCATCGGATGGTCCTACTATTACTTCTGCTGACACCATTGTGTTGGCTCTCTCTCTTATCATGATACAAATAACACTCCCCCATAATGAAAGGGTATCTCTCACATCATCACATGTGCTCATATTACACACTTTTTGATATCCATCATGGGGGCATCAAGATTATTCTCCCCCTCCTTACATTCTCGGTGTCTCACATTTCTACTATTTATTACATCATATTTCACTTCTCATCTTTCTCATACATCTTACACAACTTTGATACACCTCTTGTATCATCACTACCCTATGATGAACTCTAGTTCCATTGTTTATACTTGACTTTGAGGGTCTAAATCTGAAATAAACCTCACCTCTTCTACATTTCACACTTTGTTCTTCAAGAAAAATCTTTCAAGCATCTATTTCAAACCATTTCCCTATGATGAACTCTTTTTCTAAGGTTCATAATTGACTTGAGGGCATACCCCATTCATGAACCTCACATCATACACATTAAAAGTTTTGATTTCACACTCTGTAAATTCATGACACATCTCTCTAGCACCATCACCCTACCCTATGACACACTCTTGTTCTATGGTTCATACTTGATTGCTAAGGGTTTCAATATGAAATGAACCTTTCCTCTTCTACATTTCATCCTCCGCGCTTCACACCTCATCATTATAAAATTTTATTTTCACACATCATACTATCTACACTATATACTCTATGCTTCATTAATCTATCTATATAGCACACATGTTCAATCCATTTCCTGATGGCACACTCTTGTTCTATGGTTCATTCTTGATTGTCGATGGGTATTTTATAAATTAACATTATTACATACTCATTCACATCTAATTGGGGGAATGCAACTCCTATCACATACACATTGCATATCACTCCATTCCACTCATCCAAAACATATTGCATATCTTGGTTGCGTAGACTCTTTCTTTCTTATAATAGTTACATGAAAAATTTGTTTCACATGCTAGACATATACTTCGTATTTCATTATATTTTCTATATACACATGCACATTCACTTGTTATCTAGTTTTGGATGTATACTTTATATATATATTTACACATAACATGGATGCTTGACATTGTACCTCTTACCAGTCCCAAAAGGCTCATGGGGGCATCTACTTTCGTACACACTTGAAGGTGCTATTGTTTCTTTTTTATACTAATTACCATTCTTACTAGCACACTAATTTATATCAGATCATATACATGATTTGACATAATTTTTATCTTTCTAACATGCTAACGGGTGCTTCATGTGAACTATTTTCCTTGCAATAACTATTTTCCACCATGGTTATCTCGAACTTTGATTTCTACTATTTGCAATTATTTACTCACGGCTATGCCTTATGTCTTACGTGTTTATTTATTGTATGATTTTGGCCGCTTATAACCTATTTTTCTTGTGACATTGTGAGTGATGTCCCATGTTTAAAACCCTTTTTTCGGTCCATATTGTCTTCTTTCTTTCTACCTTACATTTTTCTTCTATATTCATATTTTTCTTAATTTCACTAACACATGTCTCTAGCCACTTTGTTTGCATGTGCCTTGGTTTCTACCATGAAAATTACCTCCCATATACTAGTATCGATTAGACTCATATTAGATCAAATTATTTTTGGGTTTCTTTTGGGCCACATCCTCCTAGTGACGTCACATGCACCCCAAACAAGGGGGAATACATTGGGTGAATCAGTCACCCCATACAACATTTCTCAAAGTGACAACACAATACAGCTTCACTGAGAATCAACACAATACACTATTTCAAAAATGGCCTAGAATAAACTTACTTGGGTCCTCAGTTCAACATAGATGCCAATGCCTAGATACAGGACACTAGTGCTTTGGGTGCTCCTGACCCTTCTTGGATACCTATGACCAGGGGCAAGTTATAGAATTTTTCTTAGATCAACATAATTTTTAGTATTTCACAAAGTAGTTTCACCGAATACAATTGCACAATCCTCTAATAATTAGAATGCATTCTATCTCCATTTTATTCTCTTTCTACTTGGATCAAATTGGATCAAACTTGATTGAACTAGAACAAAACAAGATCACACCATTTGCAGTGGTGTATAAATTCAAGAAGTAGTCAGGGATGGAGAATAACACTAGACTTTTTCCCTAACACTCGTCTTCTATGACTCATGTTGTAAGATCACCTAAAAATTGGTATTCTACAACATTTTAAGGATCCTTTCTATCCTTTTAACTCATTACAGATCAAGTGCACATGTTCCTTTTACAACTTTTTTGCATTTTTACACACATTTTTACACGACCTTGGATCGAATTTTTCATATACACATATTTGACTACTCTTTTTTCTTCTTTTTGCAGGTTCATCCTCATGAGAAGAAAAAATCACTCCAATGAACATGTCAAGTGACAACGACAATAGGTACAATGCGACACAACACATATGCTTCACCCTTAGGGTCACTTCCTCTTCTTTAGCTTCCATACTTCATTTTTATCACTCCACACTTTTTCTTGTCTCTTTGGCATGCTTTTGCCATTGATCTACATGGTTATCAGGTACACATCTCTTATCTACTTTATGTTATTGAGTATTCACTCAACAACATAAAGTGGGAGAAAATGTAGACACTAAATCACACACTTGGGTACATTTCTAGGTCCTAATCACATACCACTATTTATATGATTCTTAAGCGAGAAAACTAGTAATTGACATCTATATTTGGCCTCTTTTATGTCTTTCTTTCTTCCTCTTTGGTTTTACACACCCCATAGCCTAGTTTGATTTGCATTGCTTTATCTTTACTAACTCTGGACACTATTGTCCACCATGACGCCAACGCCTAGGTGCCCTTGTCCCCTATGGGCACCCCGATCTCTTTGTATCTTTCTCACCTATTTTAGGCCTCTTTTATATTTTGGGCATCTTTTTTTTACGGGTCGGCCTTTTAGTTTTCAATTACAAAAATCAACCAAGGGAATCATATAAATATAAAGATATATTATCATAATAAAGGACTAAGCTCTAAGCATCTACTATCACAACCTAAGGTTGCATCTAAAGGCATTTTAAGAGCATCAAGGCATCCATCTAGCTTTCATTAAAGGGAAAAGGAACTACATTGTATACATATACTTGATATGGGGAAATTCATTTTGACGTCCACACTTCTATCTACATTGCTACATCTAGCTATGACTTGATATCAAGTGGATCTTGCACAAGAGCTTCTAGGGCATCATTATTGCACACACACACAAGAACTACATGGAGTCTAAGATGTAGTGTAGTGCTTAGTCATAAGTTCACTCTATTGGGTGACCACAGGGGGTTAGTCTAATTCTCCATTAGCATATTTTTTATTTTTTTAGGTTTTGATGTGTTTTGGGGTTTCGTAGGAAATGTTTCTCTTTGCAGGTTACAAATAAATTATGTGGGTATAGTACGACACACACAGTGACCAAAAAGAAGGTTACCGACATTGGTGTAACATAATAAATACTAGATTTTGAACTTATATGCAGACCCATGATCCAAAAGAAATCTACATTGCCCAGTGCCACTAACCTTGATCCAGGAACCCCAGTGCAACTTATTCTAATAGTTCCACAATTTTCGGTGCTTGGTTGCTAAATTTCCTCCTCATGTGAAGCATTTTTATAGTCCAACATACTTCAAAATTTATTGTGAAATCAACTAATTCTTCTATTCCCTCTCTTGCACCTAGGGTTTCATATTTTTTTGCTTATTGTTTAGGTCAGATATGTACTTTATTGCTTATTATTGTGTTGTGATTATGAAATATCAGGGTTTAGAATAAATTTTTTTGTTAAATCACCTCCCAAAACCCAAGGTTGAAGCTCTTTGCCTATGCTTGGGATGCTCCTTGTGGCTTCTCATGATTGGTGGAGTTTTCCACCATCATTGGATAAATTTCTATGTCTTGCTCTTTCCATTTCCCCCTCATGTTTTCTTACTAAAGAAGCTAAATAAGAAGACCATACTTGATGTCTCATGCTAGGATTTTTTGGACTACGGAAAGGGATTTCTAGGCTCTGGTGACACAATCAACACTTGTCCCCAAATGGTTAACAATTTGTGACTATGGTTTGATATTTTGTTCCTCTTTTTGTGATGTATTTGTCTATTTTCCTTTAGGATTTTTGTGTTCCTATCCCCTTTTTTGGTCTAGTTTGTTTGGTGGCATTAGCGCATGCTTCCATACCACTCACATTTTTAAATTCTCTTGTATCTTTTACTTGTTAATAATATAAGATATATTTCATTTAAAAATCCAATATACACATAGTTTGGTTGGTTTGGTATGTAGTAAATATAAAATAGATTACATGGTAATGAGGGTGATGTCATAATGGCCTTGGCCCTCCTAACATAATGGTTGGTTAACTCGGCATGAGTACGAATTATTTCTTTGCTTCCCCTATTCTCCAATGTGTCAATAATATAAAAATTTGTATAAATTTCCTATAGATACATGACTTACTATCAAATTCCAATATTCCTTTTCAATATACCCCACATTAGTTTGTAGATTTTTATCCATGACAACATAAAACCCTCAATATATCATAATCCTTACGTGATTATGATGATGCCAAATGAAAATGGCCCTTCTAAAATTGTAGTCGTTAATTAATCACAACATTCGTATATTTTATTTTCTCTACATTCAACAATAAAAATAAATAATAAATAAATATTATCAACTTTTTTGTGTTATAATATAATAATAATTTTTACATAATATTAACATTATCAATATACATAATACTACCGATAATAATATTAATGATACTAATTTAAAAAAATAAAATTCAAATAATAATGAATATAATTATAATAAATGAATTATAATACAATATATAAATTATATTAATATGCATATAATTATAATATAATTAATATTGATTCTAATAAATAAATTATTTTTATGATGATGATAATAAGATTAATATTTTTTTAATATTTTAATAATTATAAATAATAATTTTATTATTAATTTCAATAATTTTTTAATATTATTATTAAAAATAATTTATATTTAATTTTATTATAATAATACAAATAATTATAATTATTATTTTTAGATATTTAAACGCTTTTGGTTGGAGCTAAGAATCGACAGTTGATGGGACCCCACACTCAATAAACAGAGATGCCATCGTGAAAATACAACAAAAAATAGCCCCACAGAAAGGGGCAAATAAAAACAAACAAAGGCCATACACGGATGAGGAGCACGAAGCCGGAAAAAACCATCAAGGAAAAAGGAATAAAAGTAGGGGATAAAAATCCATCAAAGATTTCTAGAATCTCCACTCTTCCTTCACTTGGACTGGAGCCAAGATTTTCCGGTGTGAAATTGGTCGATAGAACTAAGAGTTTCCACCTTTTTGAGGAATGCAAAGGTTGAACTCACCGTGGCTCGCAAATACACCACACACTCAACTGGAGGAGAGATAGGGGTGACAAGAGAAGACATATTTAGGGAAGGAACCGTGGAAATAGGAACACCATGAGAATGGAAAATACGATGAATGAATTCCGTGAATTGGAGAAGGACACAATTTTTGTGGTCTAGGTCAACACAGACCCTTATGTCCACCCAAAGAGGGGATGAAGGGGGCCAAATGCCAAATCTAGGGTGGGAAGGCACACATTAGCCACCATTTCATCTAAGCCCACACATTGTAGTGAGGATAAATAAAGTTCTTTGTAACGCCACTATTAAATCCTTGTTAGCACAAAATAGAAGGGAATTAAACACGAAGATTCCGGATATCTTTGAGTTAACCCATTCCTTCCCTAATCTCTATGAATAATCCATACCTAGAACCTTATCAAATGCATTATGAACCATATCGAAACCATTGAGAAATAAATGCCACAAATGAGTAGAGGGATTTGTATTAAAAGGCCATTTTTGACTTCTCACCTCATGAAAGAAACAAAAGGGAAAGATGGATACATGATGAACAAAGGAATGAATTTAGAAAGATGAAGGGAGAAAGTAACATGAATGAGACCGAACAAACACCCTTCTAATTTTAATTACCCCCAGAGATGTGTGAGGGGAGAACTTCACAATCATGACAAAGGGTGGCATCAAGAAATTCCCAATCTATCATGAATGATGGCCTCATCATGTTGATTAATCCCAAAATTAGCAAGGGTATCCTCAACTTGATTGTTTTCACAAGAAACATGGTAGATTGACCATTCATCGAGGAAGGAAAGCCAATAAATGATTTGATTAATGAAAATATTAAGAAACCAAGCCACCACCTTACCCTTGCAAATGGAAAGAATGATAACTTGTGAGTCCCCTTCGATGCAAAGCTTAGAACAACCACTATTCAGGGCTAGCTTGATATCAAGAAGTAATTCTTGTGCCTTAGCTACATTACTAGAACTAGGGGACAACTGGTAGGGTCTAAATTTGATGAGCATTCCCCTCTCGTCATGAAGAATACACCCAACCCCAAATGCTTTGAGATTCCCTTTGGAAGAACCATAAAAATTGAGTTTGTAGAGCTAAATGGGGTGGATACGAATTAGTATTCTAACCAAACACCAAGTTAGCAACCTTGGAGATACATTTATAAAAAATGGCCTCGAGAGGAGGAAGGTGGATGAGGGGCCAAGCGTGCCAAATCTCTACATCCCCACTTTGGAGAAATGAGAAATGTATTTGAAATGTTTACTAACGTTTTATGAAATAGCCACCTTGAAATTGGAAAGGACACTAGATAAAGAGCAAGATTCATCTCGGAGGATGCAAAGATTGCATTCCCAAAAAATATGCTAGAGAAGAATTATAAGGCTGCAAAGCCAAATAGAACCAAAACAAAACCATAACCGAGTTTTGGCAAATAGGATATGGTGGAGACAAGAAAAGAACTAGGGGATCGGACTAAATAAATCTTATCACAAAGCTAATACTAGCATTGAGAAGTGAAGGTAAATTGAAGGAGGAGAAGATCATTTTCCTCTTCCACTTGAAAGAACATGACACACATAGTGGGACCGAAAATCCCCCACATTTACCTTCGTAATTGAGTCAAAATTTTCCCTTGAAGGCCAACCATCTCAAGCTCTTGCTTTAGGAAGATACGTGGAGTTCTAAAAATTTGTCTAGGAAGGATGACAAGAAGCACCCGAGATGAGTGTCGATAAATAGAAGAAACCATGTAATTTCCACTTTTTGAATTATTACAAATGATATTTTCCTCTTCTTGAAGACAAACAACACAACATTTATGAATTCAATTTTAAACAAAAATTAAACTTGTCATGGATCCCGGGGTGGCAAGATCATTCAATACCAAAGAGGAGCTCTATCACCACCTAGGTACCATAATCACGAACTTTAAATCCCCATTTAATATTTAAAAAATCCCTAACAACTTGGAGATAAAGGATATCAACCAAAGGAGCGTGGTAATTCCTGAATATGCCCAAAATTTAGCAATGGCACCATTTCCATTGTTCCAAGAAACTTGATTAGAAAGAATGAGTGACAAGAGGACAAAAAAATTCCACATGTGTGACACTTTGGGAAGCTTTATCGTCATAAGAATAGAGTGAGGGGGCCATTGTCTAAATATTTCATGATCAAGCATTGATTTTGGAGAATTTTAGGATTCTTGATAATGCCCCGATTTGTTTGGACCTTAAGGAAAGAATCTATAGACTAAGATCCAAAACACCTGTAATATCACTTAGGGATACCACTCAAAAATGCACTAAATATTGAAAGTTTGTAGCCAAATAAAATACTATTTATGTAGATTTTTACAAGAGAGGACAAAAACTAAATAAAATCAATATATCTCAAAATATCCACTTGAATTACTTGAAATTTAAAGGGATCTTGATATTATTATAGAGGACATAATAAAACTATTTTTAGAATTTTACACAAATTAAAATGCTTCCATAAAAACAAAGTGTGCCTTAGATAGATGGAAAAATTCAGAGGGTCGTAACTCTCTAAATACAAGAGAAAAAATAAGGGTCTTTGGAAATAACATTAACAGATATAGGCGTGTAATAGTTCCACCTTCAGATCTGAAAATGGCCGATTGGAAAACCCCCAAATAAAGGCTGCGCAAGTTTCACCTCGCTTGGAATGGGGTCAAAAATGATGGAGACACCTTCAACGTGTTACCACGCCCAACCCAAATGGCTACTGTGAATCTGATCTAGAGCCCCTCTGATTGTCTTCCCCAATACGCCCCCAAACCCTCAAATCCTTCCTCAAAACGTTTGATAATGTCTCTACCACACACCACAAAGTGACTCCAAAATGACAGACAAGGGTAAATCTCTCACTACTAAAGAATGCCCTTCTAGTTAAGTATGTGTCTCTCATCACTTTGAAGCTAGGGTCCCTATGGGATTTACTTCAAAATCTGTAGATGCATAACAATAGCTACACGTGAAGGAGGCTAAAATGTAAGTGAAAAACAGTTCTTTTCCTTTCTCCCCCAACTCCTTATATACTTCCCCAAGGAAAAAGAGCCCCAATAGACCCTATACGCATTTCATTCTATGGAGGCCTAATAAAATAAAATGACTTAAGTTAATTTTCCCCTTTAAGTCGCCATGGTTCAAAAGTGACCCTCAACGCAAAATTAGACTATTAGAACCACGTGGCCCCCTCCCCATAGCTCCCAGCATCCACAACTCCTTGGGTCTGACCACGGCTTGGACTCGACTTGGCCCTTAGGCCTTTGGCATAGGAAAAAGGGACATTACAATCCTCCCTTCCCAAGAAATTCTTGACCCCGAGCATTATCATGTCATGCTGCGGAGGCTGAATACCCAGTGTAAGTTTCTCCACCTCACCTTACAGTCAACTAATGATCGGTGTGATGCAAAGTAACCAAGACACCCCATGTAGTGATCATACTCTCCATGCCATGTAGAGAACAATGTTGCTCCTATAGTAGTATGATGCCCACACCGAATCTTCCCTCATACCCACACCAAAATTTCCATCTGTCCAATCCCTACCAATGCAAGGCTATCATCATGTGATCACTCACTGCCTCTCCAATCGACTCCTGGGTATGAAAATTCACTCTAGATCCCGTAGAATCCCCTGAATCCACCTGTGAAACAACATGTATATGCACAAATGGTGCTAACTCTCCCACATGACCTGCACTCGTGTGAGAGCAAGGATCCTCATAATGTATCTCAATGTGTCCCATGGAGGAAAAGTCCTAAGACTCCAGTAGACAGTCAATAGGTAATATCGGCTCCACATAGTCCACCTCCTGCGCTGAATGTGAACCTACTGAATAACCATGAGTCAATTTCATCTCTCCATTGACTAACATGTGGGTGAAGTGCTCACCGAGCATAGAAGTAATAAAATACATAGGAGTGTTATCCAATGTTGATTCAAAAAATGATGAACCCATAGGCTTTGACTTGTCACAGTGAAAAACCGTATATGCCTGTATAAAGTTGGGGATATCCTCCCTCAACCTATGCCATATGAACCTCTCTGACATGAACCTGTAGGTCTCATCGAAGCTCAAATGCCCAGTCATGGAAGGACAATGCACATGTCACAATATCTCCATCCTCAACCATGAATTTGACACAAGGCTCAATCTTCCCTGATAAAAGATCATCTCATCCTCCAATCTATAGCTGTCATCCAAAATCTCACAAGTGTGTCGGTTCTTGGAGTACTCAACAAGAAAATGAGGTCTCTAGTCTACCAAAACTTTAGATAACCAACATAATGATAAGCTCGGATGATCTAAACCTGTAATCCCAATCTCAGTAATAGTCTCATGTGCAACATTGCTGGCCACACCCACATCCATCATACTCCACATCGATCTGAAATAATAAAACTCCTCACCATGCTAGATCATCCTCTCCATCCCCTCAGCTGTAACCACCCTTGGTGCTCCTATAGATACTCCCCTCAAAATCACATTCCTTCCCTCGGACTTAAACTTTAGCTCTATCATCTGAAAGTTAGTTTGAAACTCACCAAGAGAGTGAAGCCACTGCACTCCCAACACTATGTTGGTCACTCCCATACCAACAATGTGGAAATCATTGGTAACTGTATAGTTACCCATCGTGATGCTCACTTGGGGAACCCGTCATGTGCACCTCAAAGACTCTCCATTGGCTATAACCCCGTTGAAGCCCTCAAAATCCTCTGTCTGTAATCCTCACCTCTAAACCAATAAGGCATCAATACAATTTTGGGTTGCCTCCTCATTATCAATGAGTACCTCAACTCATTGACCTTGTATAAATCCTCTAGTCCTAAATGCCTTGTACATTAGAGTACTAGACAATGTGGCTATAATCTCTTGAGGAAAATTCTCCTCCTCCTGCCCCGCATTAGCACTATCCAACGCAACCCCATCTCCATCATCCATCTCGCAAGTCTCTAACTCCTCACCTCGTCACCCCTTTCTCTCCTCGAAGATGTCAATGAATTGAGCCTTCCCTCTACCTCTACAATCATGTCCTGGAATCCAAGGTGTGTGGTAATCGAAACATATTTTCTTTCACCTCAACTCATCTTTGTCTTCTCGGAAATGATTGGATTTTTAACCACCTCCTACCTCGGTGGATGCTCCCTCTGCTGATGTTTGTCTGATCCAGATGGAGGTTCCCTTTTCTGAATGTGAGGTGGATCCCTCGGCTTTGGAGTGGATAACTCCAAGTCCCAAGCTTTCCTAATAACCTCATGCAAAGAAGAAGGTTCAAATGCCTTCACAAACCCAGTGAAAGCATCAGTCAAACCTATTATGAATAGAAAAATCAACCTCCTCTCCATGACATCAAGTACAATGACTGATAATCTCTAAAATCTATGATGTACTGATCCAGGGGACCGGTTTGTCTCAAATGAGTCCACTCCTAAAATACCTATCAGGGTCCCTCCTATCAAGTCTACTCACCAACCTCTGCGTGAACTCTGCATAAGTAGTAATGTGTATGTGTCCCTATGTAATCAACCCATGATGCCACCAATCATGAGCATCTCCCTCAAGATGCAAGCTTGCAAAAACTTAATTGCATCTTCCTCATGCATAGATTCAAGTCGGAGTATGTCTTCAACTTCTGAACCCAAGACAGTGCAATACACTTCTTAGAACCATTGAAGTGTGGAATGGAGATATGTCCCAATCTCCTCTGTAAATATGGTACATGTTTATGATGATATCTCTTGGGTCTACTACGCAATATTCATTTTGCAATATTCCTAGAATGACATGTTGTTATGAAGGCCCTCACTCAAGGTCAGTTCCTGTCCCAACAAGACTCCTCATCAAAATATCTACTTGATTGTTGTACTGTGAAACTTCCAGATCCTTCAAGAAAGAAAGTTTTGAAGCTCCAAAGGCTCGAAAGAATGGGAGGCCACCGCCCCTAAATGTCCACTCTCACCTCTTTGACCTTGTTGTCCCATATTGCTATTTTCTCTTCTCATTATGACTTCTGTTATACACAGTCCAATAGGCTAAAGGTGATTGAAAAATATTCTCTTACCCATTTTAGCAATCATAGAACCAACACTAGTGCCTTGAGAGGTACTCTCCTTATTACACCGAGTCTCTAATGAAGAAATCATGCTTTCCAATACTTTTAATCCCAAAGACACATTTGAATTCCTTCTTTTGCTTATGAAATCAGTCACAAAGTTTTCAAAATCAGAATTGATAGTTTTGGATAATTGCCACATATTACTAGGATCCCATACCTTATAATGCCCATGAGCCCTTGTATCTGTTAAGTGAGCTAAAAATTGCCACCATATATCATCCAAAAGATGCTCATATACACATAGTTGGAGAAATGGTCCAACAAACTCCGTGATGAAGACTTCATCATCTACCATACCATGCATCTCATGATGGAAATAAATTGGAATAGGAAACAATAAATAAGACACATTAGTGTGCTCATCATACCTTTCAAGGCCTTCAATTTCCTCCGTGTGTTCAAGATAGATGTATGTTGAGATGCCCCAACATTTTCACTGAGTGCCCATTGAAACTATTTGAAAGATGATCAAAAGTTCTGGTTTGGAAATTACAGCTAGGCTGCAAATTTTCACAAGTGTCCATGTGAGGCTCCTACTCATGTGCCAACCTCCATAGAGTCTTCTTTCATGGGTGTATACTTCCTTGCATCAATTTCCCTCATCGTTTCTTTGAGCTCTTGTAAGTAATTTCTTGCTTGAGTCACTATCAACCTAGCAGCTCTAGCTTTGCTATTCCATTCCTCACACTTTTTAAGAGTTTCCATTACATCCTCCTTGCTTGCATAAAAAATTTTCTTCTCCTAAGCTGGAATAATTTCTGTAACAAGAAAAGTTTCACTAATGCAATTATTTTTCTCAATGGAACTCATACCCTTTTTTCTAGAAGCTTCTTCTACAAATGAGTTATTTTGTACTTTAGATACCAACATAAGATGATCTCGCTTGGGCTTGCTACCAATCTTAATCGTGCAATAATTAGGAAATGAAATATTATCTCTGAAACCATTACTCAAAGATTGGTATTTCCTCTAATAAGAATCCTTATCGATCACCTCTATTGGGTGGCCTTTATTATTGTTCTCCCACCTTTTTCCTTATTGTCCCAAGATTCGCTTTGATTCAAATTCTGAGTGACCTGAATCAAATAAAGGTTAGTAGCTTCTTGTTGTTTCACCATGTTGGTGAACATTTCCTTCATAAAACCCCCTTTGAGATCTTTCCAAACTACCATATTTAACCCACACAGGCTAGAGGAACAACAACTCTGATACCACTGTAATATCCCTTATGGGATACTACTTAAAAATACACCAAATATTGAAAGTTTGCAGCCAAATAAAATATTGATTTATGCAGATTTTTACAGTAAGGACAAAAACTAAATAAAATCAATATCTCCCAAAATATCCACTCGAATTACTTGAAAATTTAAAGAGAGCTTGATATTATTATAGAGGACATAATAAAACTATTTTTGGAATTTTACACAAATTACAATGTTGCTAGAAAAATCACGGGCGTCCGTACGTACGTACCCAAAATTGTAAGGTACTGCTGCCGTAACAACGTGAAACGTGCCCCAATGATGATACAGTCTCCACACAAGGTGTTCGACATCCAAAAGCTCCGCATGCCCCGTGTAGCCCTGCGTGCTTTAATTTTCCCTCTTTTCTTATCCCGCCATGCGGTCCGTTTAGCCCCTCTTTTAACACGACTCATGTAAATGCTTTATTTTTTTCCACATTTTTCTATTTGGCTTTTACCTTGGGTAAATGCAAATGCTATAAATAGATGGCTTGTGCTCAAGCAAATGGCCCTCATTCACTTCTCATCTTCTCATTTTCAGTAATTCACTTTTTTTTGCCATTTTTTATTAGGATTCATAGTTTAGTTCATTACATGCTTAGTTAGCATTGTTTTACTGTTGGTAAGCCACATATCCATCTTGTGCAAGCCATCTTGTGCAAGTTTGTTATTTCATCCAATCCATTGGAGTAGAATAGCTTAGGAAGCCATTAAAGTTGCAGGTTTTGCTCCTCAAATAGGATAGTTTCAGGTTCTGGATGCTTTATGTTGCATGACTCGCAATAGATCCCGCTAGGAATTGCATAAGCCAAGCTCTGTACTCTTGCGCTATCCCTCTCCTACTCGCATTGTATTCGGTGTGTATTCTGAGCTGCCTTTATCCCAATATCTACTTCTGTTGATGCTAGCATTACACGCTTTTCTGGATCCACGTGAACACGAAGGAACGAGGAGATCACACTGAGGGGACAAGATCACACACACCATCGGATTCGCCACTGTTCAGAAATCCAGGTTCTAGCTTTCAAAGTTCTAGTTAGAATCATATCAAATAGAGTAGTTAATTGCTTTATTTCAGTAAATTCTATTCTCGATATTGCCAGGGAAGCTGTGGGGATTGATAGTTTCTGAGAAACTATGATTCACTCCTCACTTCTGAGGTAGGATCGAGAATCTTGCAAATAGATTAGATGAGCTATTTTATTGTTTAGAATAGATCTACAAATTACACAGACAAATAGCTACACTCGGTTATTTTGTTTGTTTTAAATTATTATTTTAGTTGTCTTTCTAGATATTTTAAATAGCTATTTTCTTAAATTCGTAAAGTTCATCAGAAAAACACAAAAAATAGAGAAAACATATATGCTATAGATACACTTCACATAGTTAAATTTCATTTTGTTACAGTTAATTTACTTTGTTACTTTTGTATGACAATCACGGGACCTAGAGAGCCCAGGGAATACATATTCGAGCCAATCGTGCCCCAGCCCAATCTCATCATGGCAATAACCGATATAGATCAAAATCTTAGGATTCAAGTCTTCCAAACAACGGTAAGCTTGCAACAAATCAATTCTCAGTTGAGCGGACTAAACATAGAAGACGACCAAGCACACACGTTTTGGTCAAATCAACCGAACTACAGATTACCCTAGGCAAACATTCATATGACTGTAGAAGGGTTCGAAAGAGAACAAACCTTTGGTTGTGATCCTTTGGTCCCACAGCCAGATGCAGGAGACACTCTTCTAGATATAGATACCAATGGTATTTTCCTCCGAAGAATCCAGGTACGCAAGAATCCGGTTGCAAACGCCTGTAGGGTATTCTGAGAAAATCACACAGTTATTGATCCTAAATATAGAAGTTGAGAAAGCATACGATTACTGGATATTAGGGATTAGGACTTGATTTCACGCATGACCATAACAGGTCCACAACGACTAAGAGTCTACGGTTGTGACCCACAAATCCCACAGCCCAACGAATCCACAGGAGAATTAGACATAGACACTGGCCTACGCACACTAGTATTCCAGTCTACTCCACTTCCACCTATCATCATCGAACAATTATCCTTGCTAGACACAATAACTAACAAAGCTAGAGAGTTCTAGACTAGGCCAGAGAACCGTCCATAGAATTGACTACATTTACCATCCACCATATGACCCTGTCCGGAGAAATACACGAAACTATCCCGGGTCATTTTCCACGTATTCCACAACCCATAGATCGAATCACGCCAGAGCTCGATATTGATTGGAGCCTTCGAGCAGTCATCCTTGCTGACCGATCTATCACACCAGCCCAAGTTAGGAGGGCTTTCTTTGCTTTAGATTCGCAAGTTCCGTTAGTGCGCATTGAAGACATTAGATTGCCTAACTAGTTTGTCTATATCTCACACATATTCCATCCCCACCGGCTGCCTCTCAAGCACGACCTCGGGAGGTCGGGTGCGAGGAGTCACTTGTAGATTCCCACGCTCGCTTGTCACTTTTCCATCATACAAAATTGGTGAACCCGACGTGAAACAAACAAAATTAGTGAAGCTGACGTGAACTTCCTACTTTCTAGTTCGGAGTCATAGTATCACATGTTCTTCCAAGTTTAGTATACTTTTCATCTTCTCCACCTCATTGGCTTTCACCTTCACTCCTTCCCATTATTCTGTGGGTATTCATATACCCCCCGAATATGTCGGGATTCGATGCATATGGCAGACCCCTCTTGGGTCTTGAGGCATACTACGCCCAACAGAATAGACAATCATCACCCTCGCTCTCAGTGTGGGGCGACAACTATTCAACTAGTCAGTTGTCAACACAAACTCCAAGGATCAGATATAGCTCGCCTTCCAAACAGAGGAGTTGGAACAACTCGCTCAAACGCAACAAACAGAGCCTTCAGGCTCAAACAATATGACGTTCACCGAGAATCTGGTTCATCTCCTCAGGTACTACTTAGACCACAAATTAGTAGACAATCAGACTCATACCAAGGTTTAGACGATGAATATTCGGTACGTTATGCCAGGAACGACCAACGTTCTCGAGGTATGTATCCACCTGTAGGAGGTTTACAACCACAACCCGAGGTCTCTTTTCAAGAAAATACCTCTATGCCACTGCATATAGGAAATACTCTCGGAGAAACTTGGCAAGATAGCGATCAGTTCATAGCAGGATATCACATGCCTATACAAAACCATGGTATACAACAAACGCCACCAAGGTAGAATATCGTGACTTCACCAAATGAAGTCATTTCAACTCTAATAGAAAAGGTTAGAGGGTTAGAACTTGCCCAAGCAAGTCAAAATTCACAATTCATGCAAGCAGGGAGTTCCAATCCTCCACACCATCCTAGCCAAGTGGATCTCCTCACAGGAGTAGGCACGTTAGGCATGACTCCTCAGTATTCACAACAAATGCCAACTAGACCCACCATCTCTAGCACTGTTCCTCCCGGTCTAGTACAGAACAATCCATTCCTGGATAGTACCCCGTCATACTTAAACATATACTCCAAATCACCACAAGGGGATATGTTCTCCTCTCCCGGAATTTTTTCTCAAACACAGGGGCTTCCTTATGCCCCTGCCAACGCATACGCTGCGCATATCAACAACCCATCCCACCACCGCTCCCTCAACAGGCGCCATCAATGGTCGAAACATATGCGATAGGGACTTACTCAGAATATTTGAAAGAACCCTTGGATTTCACCATACGAAGCGTCATGCTTCCAAGACCTCTTCCCGATTTTCCCAAATACAAAGGAGAGGGAGATCCAAATGCGCATATCAAAGCTTACGCTACAGCCATTCGAGAACTACTCCCATGGGATGGGGTTGTTGCTAAAATATTCCCAAAAACCTTGGAAGGCATCGCTCTCGATTGGTATTATAGAATACCTGAGGCTTCCATCCATTCATTCAAACAACTCGTTTCAGAGTTCATCAAGGCCTTCGACATGAACAAACTATTAAGAATAGGAATCAGGGAGTTCTTACACATCAAACAAGAACACAACGAATCTGTCGCCCATTTCATCCAAAGGTGGCGTATAGTCCTTTATTCCTCGGCAAGTGCTCCAAACATGGATCAAATGGAACTATGTGATTTATTCCTTCATTCGCTTAGTAGAGAAGTGAAGGAAGAAGTCCAAAAGTTCCCATTACGAACTTACGATGAAGTACTAGAGAGTGCTCTTCGAATAGATCAAGCAACAATTGATAGTGGTCACAAAACATATGGAGCAAACGGGAGGTTAATCGCCCCCAATCAGAACACTACAACTTATCCCACTACCACGAACGTCAATCAAGGACCTAAAATCCTTAACAAAAATCGGGTGTAACAACAGATGGAGTAACCGACCAACCTAAAAAGGTAAATATTGTCAATACTCCATCACAAATAAACAACCAACGAAACAACAACTTTACCCCGACAGTCAATGCAGTGGATTTTAATCATCCACAACAACAACAACAACAACAACAACAACAACAACGGAAAATCCCATACAGGGTCCAAGCCAAAATTCAACTAGGTACCAAAACCAAAATTCAAACCAAAGACAACAAACGCAAAATTTTAATAGACAACGGTTTGATCAAAATTTTGGGCCACAATACACATCAAATCAACAAACTAGGAATTACAATCCTAATTCATACTGTGGTTTCCACAAAATTCGGGGCCATGACACTAGAACGTGCCGTGACTACAATAAATTCATGCAACGCTTGCCAGATGAACAAAAACAACTTTTTATGGATATGTTCTTAGCAGATCCTACGTCACCAACGTCAAATACCTTTTCAGGCAGTTTCCCCTCAAAACGCACCCCTGAAGATCTTTAATGATCCACTCCCAAATCACGATAACAACAGGCTAAATCCAACTGGGACGAACAAGGGTGCAATGACAGGAAACAATGATCATGAAGCCTCGACCTCGCTAAATCCATTAGTTGCGCCGCAACTAGGAAGTCAACCACGACCTAAGGTAGTCGGTTTAGTAGAGTTAGACGCTGAGCTACCCATCGAAGCTATAACAAGGACGCGAGAGTATTTCTCTCAGCCAAGTCCAAGCCACCTGCCAGAGGCAGATGACATCCAACAAATCGTAGTAAAACCTGTGGGAGCCTATGATTTGATTAACGACCTAACAAAAACCTTCTCGCACATTTCATTCTTAGACTTACTAAAGAACTCTCCTACCCACAGGGCTGCTCTTTTAGAAGCATTAGGTTTAGGTCATCTAATTAACATCACTCCACCACCTGAAACACAGGTAAATCATGTGGACTTTGATGTTCATCCTCCAGGGTAGGCAGATAGGGATGTCGAATTCATATTCGAGATAAACAAAATGCCGACAGATGCTGAGATCGCACGCCGAGGTGATCCAGCCTTACATTTGCAAGTATGGGTTTATAACAACTATGTAAAGCGTGCAATGGTTGATGATGGGGTGGCAGTTAACATAGTCCCCTTCTCTTTCCTCCAAAAGCTAGGGTATGGAGAAACCAATTGCTCCACAACTCGAAATACACTAAGGGGCTATGATAGTCTTAAAGCCACCTCGGTTGGAACTATAATATTACCGGTCACCTTAGGACCCAAAACCATCTTGACTGAGTTTTATATTATAGATCGGGAAACTAACTATAATATGATCCTCGGCCGACCTTGGATACACCGCATGAAGGCAATCCCTTCTACACTATTTCAAGAAGTAAGGTTTTTACATTTAGGAAAGGTATTCGTGGCCAAAGGTGATCCAAAACCATTTGATGTACACCTAGCTGACTTAAAGAAAAGACCAGGCATACACTCGGAGTTTGAACTCCCAACAAATCAACTTAATAAACCTACCGACGCAAAAACAAACGAAAAGTTGGTACCTACGATAGATCTTGAAGCTATGAGCCTAGCCAAAGTAACCCCAACCCCTAAAGATGAGGCTAACACTGTAGAAGCAGTATCATTAAGAACTACTGCAAAAATCGTTGAACTGCTAGAAAATGATCTACCAATATTCTTACCATTCGATTCAAGAGGGCATAGGATATCCCCTAGGCATCGGCTCTCTTCCAAAGAGGATCTCTAGTATGGTGGAAGTAGAATATGCAAACACAATAGATATCCCAAAGTCCATATTCCCAAATAAATATTGACACTCCATTTTGATGGAGCTAGATGTCACATGAGCGGGGCAGGTGTAATCTTCACTTCCCCGAAGGAAAAGTCTTACCTTTTGCCTTTAAACTAAATTTCTGAGTGCACAAACAATGGCGCTGAGTACGAAGCCCTCCTCCTTGGCCTCATCTTAGCTAAAAGAATTGGTGTTGATAACATCAGAGTCTTAGGAGACTCACAATTGGTAGCAAACCAAGTCTCAGAGATATATGAAACCAAAGCCGAGCATTTACAACTTTACAAAAAAGTTGTATTAGATTTAAGCAAGGAATTTGACTTCATATCAATTGAAGCAATCCCGCGAGAGGAAAATCTTCTCGCTGATTCAATAGCAACTTCCGCATCACATTTTACTCCAAGCAATAAGTTAGAGGATACCCGTTTCATGGTATCCCTTCGTGATGAACCATTGATAAAGACAATGACAAATTCTCTTTTAAACAGAAATGAATCTACTATCCTAGACCATGTTGATAGTGATATGGCCACTTTGGATTACTTAAACACCTATGCGGCACTACATCTCTCCTATCATATGATAGATTTGTCCTTAATCCCACATTCGTCTTCCTACTTCGGAAATCCCATGGTGGATCTTCCCTCACAAATGGAACCTAGCATATGCACAGTAGAAAATGGGGATGATTTGGATTTACCTCCAGTGCCACCTGAGTTTGAAGAGGGTAACGCCTCTTTGATCAAAGAAACAATTGATATTAACATCGAACGGAAGACGAACCAAGGATATTGAAATTAGGGTCCTCGTTAACCCCAGAGGAAGTAGAAATACACACTCGGATCCTCAAAGAACATCAGAAGGCGTTTGCATTTAATTATAAGGAAATGACAGGGGTTGCACCCCACATCGCGGTGCACAACCTCGTCACTAAATCTGATGCAAAGCCAGTTAAACAAAAATCGAGACCCATGAAACCCAAGGTAGCTCTCATGGTAAAAGAGGAGGTAATAAAACTCCTCCAAGTAGGATTTATCAAGCCAGTCGATTACTCCCAATGGGTGTCTAACATCGTTCCCGTTCTCAAGAAGAATGGAAAGATACGCATCTGCATAGATTTCCGAGACATCAACAAAGCGTGTCCTAAAGATGACTTCCCGTTGCCATCCATTGATGTCATTGTTGATGCAACAACTGGGTTTGAACTTTTGTCTCTCATGGATGGATTCTCGGATACAATCAAATTAAAATATCTAAACAAGATCAAGCTAAAACCACGTTTATAACTCCCTGGGGAACTTATTGCTATGTCACATGCCATTTGGTCAAGAATGCTCAAAGCTACATACCAAATGAGCTATGACATATATATTTCATGATTTAATTCATAAAATCATGGAATCCTACGTAGATGACTTGTTGGCTAAGGCCAAGAAGCGTTGTGACCATCCGGAAATACTCCGCATCATTCTCTCACGGCTGATAGAGTACGGAGTCACGCTAAATCCAAAAAAGTGCGTCTTTGGAGTAACAGGAGGGAAGCTCCTAGGTTACATCATATCATTACGAGGGATAGATGTTGACCCAACCAAAATTCGGGCTGTCCTCGAAATGGTTCCACCTTCGATGAATCTAGAATCAGGTCATTCCTCGAAAGCTGGGTGCAATCCGAGATTCATCCCGACTTAAGTTTCGCCATACATCCAATCAACAATTTGCTCAAGAAAGATTATAGCATTGATTGGACTGAAGACTGCAATGAAGCTTTTGATGCAGTTAAGCATTTCCTGTTATCACCACCTACACTAATGCCACCTAAGCTAGATCACCCGTTAATTTTATATTCACGAGCAACCAATGTCTCGCTAGCCTGCATGCTGGCTCAAGAAGACGATGACAAGAGAGAACGCGTGATTTATTTCATTAGCCGAACGTTGCTCGACTATGAAACACGTTATACCCAAGTAGAACGAGAATGCCTCGCCATAGTTTTTGCAACCAAACGCCTAAGACATTATATGCTAAATCAAGAAACAAGGGTCATGGTAAAAATGGACCATTTACAAACTTTCCTCACACAAGGGTCCTTGTCTAAAAAGGCTGGACGTTTTATAACCTTAATGGGGGAATTCGAATTAACATTTGTAAATCAGAAGTCGGTTAAAGGACAAATCATCACAGATTGGTTAGCTGATAACCCATTAGATGGAGGTGATCTAGTAGATTTAGATTTTCCAGATGAGTGCGTATACTACATCGAAACCCGACCCTCTATCTCTGAGTGTCCCTGGTACGCTGATATCATTAATTATATCATGGACCATACGTATCCAGAAGGAGCTACACCACAACAAAGAAGGTGGTTACGTATTATCGTAGCTAAATACATCATTATAGAGCAAGTGCTCTATCGGAAAGCGTTCGATGGAATGCTCCTAAGATGTGTCGACACGGAAGAATCCAAGAAGATTCTCCATGAATCCCACAGTGGAATGTGTGGAGGCCACTTCGGTGGTCATGCCACCACTCATAAAATACATCGAATGGGCTATTTCTAGCCTACTCTAGAACACGACGCAGTAGAGTTCGTACGCAGGTGTCATAAGTGCCAAGAATTCTCCCATGAGATCCATATGCCGGCACAAGCTCTGCAACCAATCACTACTCCATGGCCCTTTTCTACATGGGGCCTAGATTTAATAGGGAAATTCTCTCCCTCGTCCACAGACGGCCATAATTTTATAATCACGGCCACCGAATATTTTACCAAATGGGTAGAGGCTATGCCTCTTACTACTGTACCTGGTTCTGTAATCGCCAAGTTCATTTTAAACCAAATCATTTGCAGGTACGGTATCCCACAAATCATTATCTCCGATAATGGAACTTCTTTTAAGAATGAAGAGGTTCGCGAGCTATGCAATAAATTTAAAATAAGCCATCATACGGCTTCCTTGTATTACCCTCAAGCCAATGGACAGGCTGAAGCGACGAATAAAACACTAAAAGCCATTCTCCTTAAAACGGTGAAAGAAAACAAACGAGATTGGCACTTGGTTATATCCGCCTTATGGGCCCACCGAACCTCAATAAAAACACCAACGGGAGCAACTCCTTTTCACTAGTATTCGGGCAGAGGCGCCTCCCACTCGAGGTTGAAATACCCAGTCTCCGCATTTCATTACAAGGGATTCTGATGAAGACGCTTACAGAGAAGCACGTCTTTCCCAACTAGAAAGCCTAGATGAAACTAGGTTAGATGCTGAACAACGACATAGAGTCTATGCTGACCGATGTGCCGGCAATATAACAAGAAAGTCTATGAACGCGACATATATGAAGGTGATCTCGTTCTAAGACTAGACAACTGGATCGACAAGAAGACCGCGAAGGAAGGAAATTCCGGCCTAAATGGTTAGGCCCATACCGAGTCATGAAAGACTATGGGAATGGTGCATACCTCTTATGTACGCTAGAAGGTGAGGAATTTGGTGAAACAGTCAATTCCCTACACCTCAAGCATTTTTACGCGTAAGCAGCTAGCACTACTTATATATCTATCTACATTGCATCTTCATATAGATTAGGATCATATTGTCCACTTGTTTCATACACAAATGGTGATTAAGGAATCTATTCTCAAAGCAATTCATTACAAACTCATGATGTTGTTGGCATAAACACTTTAATCATACTTCTCCATTTTCATGATATCATCAAATTATCTCATAATCATTTTATCAAATAAAGCTAGACATGACAAAGTCTTAACGGTAACCATACCAAGATCTCGCAAGTTTATTCTCACTTTTGATTTCTTCTTAGGGTAGGTGGTCTTGCCTATGGTCTGCTTCTAGAAGCTTCATGGTGTCACATCTATCCCATATGTATATCTCTTTGAAATAAACACATACCGACATTTTACTCAAATAAACAAGTCAAACATCGATCAAACAAGAAAATTTTAATTTTACACATTTCCTTGCCCCACCAACCTTTGGTGATGAGCTTCAAGGCTCTTACTAGTGACGTAGGGTTGGGAAAGGATGGGAATGCCCTTACTCACCTATACTTTTCCCACGGTGATAAACCCACGCTTCTTACTAGTAGCATGGGGCAAAGTGTAGGGGGTCCTCTTGACAAATAAATGCAAAAAGTCATACACAAACAATTCAAACTTTGAAACTTTGAGTCAAAAACAAATGAATCAGATGTTCAAAGTCCCAAGAGAGTTAAAATCCTAAAACCCAGATTTTGTCTACTATGTGGCCATCTACGGGTCTAAGTCTGGATAAACCGCAAAGCAAGTTAGCATCCAAAACTATGAAGTCACTCGAGTAGAGTAGACTTGTGGTGTCCTAATTTGGTTCCACCAAAGCTTTGTCTGTCTTTCATCACTATCATTTCACTACACCTCATAACTTGCGCCCTTCCCAACTCTTGGTGATAAGCCCTCGCATCTTACTAGTTGCGTGGAGTTGGGGGTAGGGGCAGGTTTATCTGTTCATCATACCGGTTTGTTTTCATCACTTTGCCAAAACAAACATGAAGTATCCAAAATTGCTTACAGAAACTAAGATTCAAAATCACATTATATCTACATCATCATATATCAGCATCATGAAACACAAAAGGAAAGTAAAACACTTGCATCATTTGTTCACCATTGCATATATTCTAAAAGAAACATATAAACGTACATCATAAAGATACATGAGGAAACTGAAATAGAAAGAAAGCCATGAATGCCAAGATTTTGATCCAGAACGAATGCATATATATAAATAATCAATGTTTATATACAATGCCATCATGCACTAAGCATGGTCAAAACGCTCAAAGAGCCCGGGATATACAAAAGAATATATAGTACAAAATCTACGAGAGCCAAGTGGCTTCTCAATCCCTACGAGACCCCTCTGAAGGTGCACGCCCACGCCTAGGACTCCGGCTACGCCGGCGCTCTGAATGCACGGAGGGCTCAGGATCCCGAGGGGCAGCCGCAGTCTCACCACGAGAATGGCTCCTCATCAAGCGCTCAGCCATCCTGTACCCCGCTAGCTCTGTGCGAAGGGTCGATACCATCCTGGCCACATGCCAGACTGGAGCAAAGACGTCGGTATGTCTTCCGGCTCCTGAAGGCTCCCCAGCGTCCACGGACAGCTCTGCACGGGTCCTCTCCATGGGGATCATCAGGTATCGCAAGACATACCCTACGGATCAAGTCCCGCCACTCATCGGCGGTCTCTACAAACCAAGGAGAAAACAAATTAGAAACCAAACAAGAAATTAAAAGATACAAGATAGCAACTAAAATGATCTTAAGTTAAAACAAACACTAGAGGGGAGAGAGGTAACTTACTCGATCACCAGCCTCCAAGATGGATCTATGGGATCAAGCCGCCGCCACCACTTGGATGCCGCTACCGACCGAGGGGCTGCTCCCGTATGGCTGGAGCAACGTAACGCCCCACAACACTCATCCTCCCCATGGCCCTGGGAGAGTGGCTCCTCTGAAACCAGAGTCACCCTCTCTCGCACTCTCGCCGCCCTCTCCGCTCGCATGATATCCTGGGTATCATGCCACTCAGGATCACTGTCCCTGGTCTCCTCCTCCGTCTCCTCCCCCGTAAACTCCTCAGACTCGAGTCTACCTCAATGGGGTCATCACCGCCATGGGCAGTGACCCGCGGCAATCTGAAGTAAAGGTGCTGAGAGGCACACGGCTCTCCTCCTCGCACGAACTATCCTCCCGGCTGCAATAGGAATGCCAGAGTAACCACTGTCCAACCCCGGCCTCTAGGCCCCCCTCTGGCCTCTCAGACTGATCTATATACTGGCGCCACTGGGGGAAGCATACCCATGTATGGTAGGCCAAACTGCTGAGGAACTCGGCCAAAGGGGTGCATCTCCACTCGCCCCACTCTATCAATAAGCTGCCCTCTCATGGAGCAGGAGATCAAGGTAAGAGCCTCCTCGCCCCATATGCCTACCATAGTCTGGTATGGTGTGGCCTCCATGTCGGGCAGTAGTCGTGGAGGCAATCGGCCGATGAGAGTGTCTCAAGCACCGACATGTCTGTCCATCCATCTGCTGCCCTCACAGCCTCCAGATCTCGCCACCTCCACACCCCCGCCATAAGGGATGAAATGCTCATAGACCCAACTCATGACTAGAGTCGTGGCTCAATGATCGCCTCGTAAAATGGACCACCCCGTATAAGTCGTGGTAGGTGGTCCCAAGAATGTCTCGCTCCCTGTGCATATATCCGACCGTGCCCTCTATCTGTGCAATAATGGGGGACCAACAGTATAATAATGTATCTCCTCCCTTGTCCCCGATCAGCCTCGAGGCAAGGATCCCCATGATGGCCTGGCGAAGTAGGGGGATGGGAAAAGAAGGAATAGATCGAACTCTCACCCCCTTCTTCGACCCCGTGGAGATGACTGCATCTCCCATATATGTGGCCCACTATGCAATCTGTGCCCGTGAGCCTGCTGTCTCTAGGGTGAGTCGTCTCCCGATGATCGGGACCCCTAGAATGCGATAGATGTCCTCCAATGTAATAGTCCACTCACCGCGACCCCCTGCAATCGGAAGGTGTTCCGATCTGCATCCCAGTATGAGAACAAGTCACAAAGGATGTGACTAGATGGTGTAACGTGGGGCACGCGTGAAATGCGTAGTATCCCACCCACCGAAGAGTGTCCTCCTCATCCTGTGAGAGGGCATCTAGAACCCCTGGGAGCCAATCACACTCCCTCTCTCTACTCCACCGGATATACTCCTCCTCACCTGCATACACCCAAAAACACACAAAACAAAGCAAGTTAGCATCCAAGTAATACTAGAAAAATCATGAAAGCACGTAGAAATGCTAAAAATACAAACACAATCTCAAAAAGAGGTTCCTTTTGCATTCTGTGCAAAACCGCCGCCCTGAGCAGGGGGCGGCAGAAACCACGCCTTAAGGGCGGCGGTCATGTAACCGCCACCCCCGAATAGGGCGGGGTCATGTAACCACCGCCCTGGGCAGGGGGCGGCGGTCGTGGTCCGAAAACCCACGCGGGTTTTTAAATTTAAAAAGCCTAAAAACGTAAAAATGACCATTTTACCTAAAAACAAAGCCTACCCAATAGCCCCCCCTAGGTGGACCTTTCAACACTAACATTTTCAAAAATTACCCCCCCATGACAAAGTATTTAGCATTTCAAATTTAAGGTGGTAAAAAGGATAAACTGAAGAAAACTAACCTGTGATCTCACGGGTCGATGTGCCGCACGTGGAGGCATGATCGCTATCTCGCACAGACGTTTTGACTCTACTCACGCAAGAAACCGTCACCGTGGGTCCCAGAGCTCAAAATCAATCAAATCGACTCACGCAAATGAATAGGAAAATGGGCCCACTTTCATATATATAGCACTCTGATTCATTTTAAAATGACTTTTTCACAGGTTTGGAGCGCTGATGGAGGTAAGTTCCTATCCCCGCACAAATGGTACGTTCTCATTCCCTATTATTTTAGCGTTTATTTTTCAAACTATTGTGTCTATCTGCACTTGAGTTCTCTTTTCATTTTGCAGGTAACGGGAATTTTGGATGGCGTCATTTCAACACACGGATGTATCAGGTATAACTTCTAACTTCCCATTTCGGGACCGCCATACTTGACCCACCATTTTACGCCTCTTCATGGCTAAAATGCTTCTCCGAGGGGGCAATATGTACGTACCCAAAATTGTAAGGTACTGTACTACCAGAACAACGTGACACGTGCCCCAATGATGATACAGGTCTCCTCGCAAGGTGTTCGGATCCGAAAAAGCTCTCCAAGTGTGCGTTAACATCCCGCATGCCCCGCTTAGCCCCCGCGTGCTTTATTTTTCCTTTTCCCCTCTTTTCTTAGCCTTTTTCTCTTAAGGATTTAAAACCACCGCCCCCCTCAAGCGGCGGTCTCATGACCGCCGCCCCGAACAGGCGGCGGCTCAGAACCGCCCCCGCTCGGGCGGCGGTCCTTTACGCATTTTCCAGAAAGCTCTTTTAACACGACTCACGTAAATTCAACATTTTACCAGCTTTCTTTCACCGCCATAAGCTTGCATTTATGATTCTGGTTCCCTGGAATAGTGTTTTGCCATTGTTTATAGTTTAAGAGTTCTATTTGGCTTTTACCTTGGGTAAATGCAAATGCTATAAATAGTTGGCTTGTGCTCAAGAAAATGGCCCCTCATTCACTTCTCATCTTCTCATTTTCAGTAATTCAGTCTTTTATTTTGCTTAGGATTCATAGTTTAGTTCATTACATGCTTAGTTAGCATTGTTTTACTGTTGGTAAGCCACATATCCATCTTGTGCAAGCAGTGTTGTTATTTCATCCAATCCATTGGAGTAGAATAGCTTAGGAAGCCATTAAAGTTGCAGGTTTTTCTCCTCAAACAGATAGTTTCAGGTTCTGGATGCTTTATGTTGCATGACTCGCAATAGATCCCGCTAGGAATTACATAAGCCAAGCTCTGTACTCTTGCGCTATCCCTCTCCTACTCGCATTGTATTCGGTGTGTATTCTGAGCTGCCTTTATCCCAATATCTACTTCTGTTGATGCTAGCATTACACACTTTTCTGGATCCACGTGAACACGAAGGAACGAGGAGATCACACTGAGGGGACAAGATCACACACACCATCGGATTCGCCACTATTCTGCAGAATCCAGTTCTAGCTTTCAAAGTTCTAGTTAGAATCATATCAAATAGAGTAGTTAATTGCTTTATTTCAATAAATTCTATTCTCGATATTGCCAGGGAAGTTATGGGGATTGATAGTTTCGAGAAACTATGATGATTCACTCCTCACTTCGAGGTAGGATCGAGAATCTTGCAAATAGATTAGATGAGCTATTTTATTGCTTAGAATAGATCTACAAATTACATGCATAAATAAATAGCTACACTCGGTTATTTTGTTTGTTTTAAATTATTATTTTAGTTGTCTTTCTAGATATTTTAAATAGTTGTTTTCTTAAATTCATAAAGTTCATCAAAAAACACAAAAATAGAGAAAACATATATGCTATAGATACACTTCACATAGTTAAATTTCATTTTGTTACAGTTAATTTACTTTGTTACTTTTGTATGACAATCACGGGACCTAGAGAGCCCAGGGAATACATATTCGAGCCAATCGTGCCCCAGCCCAATCTCATCACGGCAATAACTGATATAGATCAAAATCTTAGGATTCAAGTCTTCCGAACAATGGTAAGCTTGCAACAAATCAATTCTCAGTTGAGCGGACTAAACATAGAAGACGACCAAGCACACACGTTTTGGTCAAATCAACCGAACTACAGATTACCCTAGGCAAACATTCATATGACTGTAGAAGGGTTCGAAAGAGAACAAACCTTTGGTTGTGATCCTTTGGTCCCACAGCCAGATGCAGGAGACACTCTTCTAGATATAGATACCAGCCTAAGAATCCAGGTTGCACGAACACCTGTAGGGTATTCTGAGAAAATCACACAGTTATTGATCCTAAATATAGAAGCTGAGAAAGCATACGATTACTGGATATTAGGGATTAGGACTTGATTTCACGCATGACCATAACAGGTCCACAACGACTAAGAGTCTACAGTTGTGACCCACAAATCCCGCAGCCCAACGAATCCACAGGAGAATTAGACATAGACACTGGCCTACGCACACTAGTATTCCAGTCTACTCCACTTCCACCTATCATCATCGAACAATTATCCTTGCTAGACACAACAACTAACAAAGCTAGAGAGTTCTGGACTAGGCCAGAGAACCGTCCATAGAATTGACTACATTTACCATCCACCATATGACCCTGTCCGGAGAAATACACGAAACTATCCCGGGTCATTTTCCACGTATTCCACAACCCATAGATCGAATCACGCCGAGCTCGATTGATTTCGATTGAGAGCCTTCGAGCTTTCTTTACTTTAGCATCCGTTAGTGTGCATCCTTAGACCGACCGATCTATCACACCACCCAAGCTCTCGGCACGAGGAGGGCTTTTTTCGCTTTAGATTCCCACGCAAGTTCCGTTAGTGCGCATCAAGACATTAGATTGCCTAACTAGTTTGTCTCGTATCTCACACATATTCCGGCTTACCCGAGGACGTGTCCCTTTAACAACCCTACTTCTTGTGTTGTGCTCCTTTTCTTGAGCCACAACAACATTCATCAACAACTTCCTATCCTCCTTAGAGGGAATGCCTCTATCATACTTATTTATCATTAAACACCTCAAATATTCAAAGTCATTATTGGGAAATTCAAAAGGTTATACAATATCTACTTCTAAAGTATGAGAGGGAGAAATGATAAGTACCGGTGGATGCAATCCCAAAATCAACAACGAGTTCTAGCACTTATTACCATAGTTGAAGTTGCCCCGGCCGTGAGCTTGTGGAGAAACCCATCATGCATACATCATAATCATCATCATAAGCCTTTTCCTCTTCTTACTTGATCTTATTCAAAGGAGCATGGGGCATGAAACATCTTTCACACCAATCAATGACATCTATCTCTTCCACAACAACAACTCGACAACCAAAGGATCGGACACCATTCTATTTTCCTTGCCTTGGGGCTGCCTATTTCCAAATCCAATAGGTCTCTTACCTCTTTCATCATAGATCTTTGGTGATTTTAGAACCTGTCTTGGCCTTGCTTGTTTGTGTTGACCTTGTGAGCTCTTCCCAAACCTTTCTGCAGCCCGGAGCTAGTTCGTAGGAAATTTCTTTAATAGCCCCTGCAAAAGTCTTCACAACTTCTTCCAAATTTGTAGCCTTTCTTTTTGGGGTTTTTCGGGTTAATTAGTTTTACACCCTCCGTCTTTGGAGAATTTCCAATTTCCTTGATGTTACACTTAATTTGCGGGGCCATGGTGAATGTCTACCTCAAATTAGTAGGGTTTTTTTCCTCAAGTAGTAAGTAAACTTTTTATCAAATGCATTTGAATATTTGATCAAGCATGATTCATCACATGGCCTTATCCTAACAGGAAATCTCCTCAAGGTCTTATTAAACCTTGTGTTGAAATCATGTACCGACTCATTAGGATTCTTTTGATGTTTTCAAATTCTCAAAAAAAAACCTAGGGTCGGTTCTATCACCATCTTGCAATCTAAATGCATTGCTCATCTCTATCCAAGAATCAATTGAATTATCTAGAAAAGCTTTATACCAGTCCCTTGCATCCTCTTCCAGAGTATGGATAAATAATTTGATATACACATCTTCATGTTTAATCTCAAAGTCTTCCATAATATTGATAAAAAGCTTTGAATGTTGATCACCAGTTATAGTGTTGTTTCCTTGGAACTTTGGTAGTCTATTCCTTACATCTTAAGGAATTGCATTTGGATAACCAACCATCCCTACAAAATTTATAGGTCTAAAGGTATTTACAACAAATGGAGGTCTAGGTGGGGGCAGGGCCATGTTGTTTTGAGGAGGTGACCCTGGAGGGGAGACAAATTGATGAGGGGCAGAGGGTCTTTGAAACACGGGGTATAACTTTCAAAATGGATATCCCCTAAAGGACTTGTTTCTTGAAATCCCTATCAACTTCAGAAAAGACATGGGAAGAATGAGAAGAAAAATTTTCAAAATCAAATGAAGGCCCCTCTCTAGTTGGAGAATTCAATTCCAAAAAGAGGCTACCTGATTCAGAAGCACTTGAATTGCGCTCTTGATAATAGGCCAAAAAACTTTCATCAATGGAGATCCCCTTTCTTGTCTCTGCTGATTTCCAATAGCTCTCGAGGATTTTCTTCCTTCAAATTTGTTTTTCTTAGCTCAAGAAATAGTGTCCTAGCAGGATCCCTAGCAAAGAAAGATCTTATTCCTTCCATCTTTGCAAAGATTAGTAACAAAAATCACTTGACAAAGGTTAAGACACTGGTACTCATCAAGAATCAAATCAATAGGGAGTCACCACTAAGGATTTCCACCTTAGTTGTGCAAATGCACTAAAATATGATCTGTCAAATGTCTATCAACACTAGCAATTGGAAATGGAAAGACCTGACTCTTCTTTACCCAAATTTATCAATGAAAGCTAGTGCACTAGGTGTAGAAACTGAAAGAGTTGCACATACACTTGTAAATTTGAAAACTTCTTACAGGCCCGAACATAGAATATGTTTGAAAATATGTATTAGCACTTTGAGCACACAATTATTTTTTACTGGGACTGAATATGAACTGCAATCACTATGTCCCCGGAATGATGCCGTAAGGTGTTGGTACCCAAATTTAATCTCCTTCAAAGGCCAAGCAACATCATGGATTTGACAGGATGCTCAAAGGTAGATAGATGATTATGTATGTCGTTTTGTAGTCGGGAAGCAGTCTATCTAAATTTTTAGCACTCAGGCTTTGAAAAGGAGTGGGTAGCACCTTAAGAGGATTTGATCTATCCTCACTATTTTAGGTTGTGCCTTTCAACCAAGGTAAGAGAACCCTTTTGTAGCTTGTTGTTTATGGAGGAGATGGAGATATCCTTCCTAATGAAGTTGTTAAGGATACCTTAAAGAAAATATGATCAATGCAACAAAATCTAACTCTCACGAGTTGTCACTCTAGATAGTGGAGATATTCTCTAGGCAAGGTTTATGCTACTAAAGACATTTGGAATCCTGATTGTTTCTACATGTTTTGGTAGTAAAATTTGTGCATTTGTATACACACATGAAAAACAGGGGTAGTATGGGTAAGATTGGATGTTTTCAAATAGATTTTGGGTGGGAGGTGAGGCAAGATGAACTTGATTCACCGATCCTTGAGAGCTTTTAAAAATGGAAAACTAAACCAACAGAATGCCACAGAGTAGATAAAATGTTTCTTTAACTGAATATGTGCTTCAATGGAGGCCCACATTAGCACTTTTTCATACAATATATGAGATTATAACACAAAGGCTCGAGTTGGAAAACCCAACAAAACATCAAGATCTTGAGCCCAATCACGTCCGAGGTACACATAGAGGCTTACAGGAATCTCTTTCAAAAAATAAGAGAAAAGTGATTTTAAATCATTTATTTCACTCCCGGATGAAAGCTTTTTATGAGAAATGAAATTGTAGATCCCACTAAAATGTCACAAGGATTGAGACCTATGTGATTAAGATAGATTTTGATACAAGATTGCAACAGAACAAGAAAAACTATTTACAGACATTCGAAGTAAAACAAACACATTTTACATAAGATCCACACAGAATAACTCGAGTTTGATTAAATTTATCAAAGGGGAAAAGTTTCTAGAATAATCTTAGAGCTTGTCAATGGTGTACACTCAAACCACCTTGACACGATCAAATTCTATACAAAAGAGATATCTAGGCTTCTTAAACAACTTCTAAAAAAGGATGGGCTCTATCAAGCCTTTTTCTATTAGAAAAATCAGTCCCAATGCCCTCAAACTCCAAACATTTGATAAATTTGTGCCATTTATAACATTTACAATAGAGCCCTTTTCCCCCAAAACCAGAGACATTGAGTGTACCAGTGCTCGCCATGATCTCGATCGTGATTCTTGGAATCAAATCTGTAAAAAGTTGTCGTGCTCATGGGGCAGATCTCTTCGAATATATCTCTTGCATTCAATTCCTTTTTCTAGAAAATCACTCTTCCTTCCATTCGCCAACCACTTCCACCCCTAATATGTCAAATCTGGTTCCTTGAGTGCTCGGGAGAATAAAAAAAGAAAATCAAATCGAGCCCGATAGTCAGACTATTTTAATGGTGAAAGATGTCTCTAGATCTCCCCCACCAAACTTAGATATCAAAATTTACTCCCCTCCCTGCTTGGCGTGTAGGAAATACCAAGAAATCATGAAGACTCGCACTTCCAGGAGATTTTCAGTAAAAATGGGGGAAAATTAGATTCAGACACACAACTACCGTTGATCTTCACTTTGAATTTGGGTCGTCCACGTGGAAGATTCAATTTTAAAAACAAGATAGGGGTTTCCTTTGAATTTTTACAACCTTTTGAAAAAATGGAAAAAATTTCCATTTTGCTCCGCACCTCCACCCTTGAGAAATGAGCCTACACATGTCCCGAGGTGGGTCCCAAAGGAAACATGGCCAAATTTTGATATTTCACCTCCATTTTTGGAAAAAGAAATTTTCAAGTTTCCCCCATAGCTCCTCCCTTCCGTCGTTAATTGGGCTAAAATATTGACTATTTCCTGTTGGGTCTCTGGGCCATTTTGATGTTTTAACCCTTTTGGTAACAAGAGGCAAAAAAATAATTTTCCCCGATGGTCTCGCTTCCCCACCCTTCCGATTTTCAAACTACTTGTCACAATGGCACATCTTGAGATGGTCCCCAAAATTTGAGACCTTGAAAGAGCGCGGGCTCACCACGTGTCCTGACTCCGACAATATTTTTATGAAGGTTTAAAAATCGTGGAACACGCCATGTGTCGCTCCCGAGGCGCCTCTCCTTTAGCCATTGAAAAGTCCAAGAAAATTGTAAAGTGAGGAGGCCTCCAAGTTTCCTCCCCGACACTTCTTTGAAGTGAACTTCAAGGGCCGGTCCTCAAACATGCACGGTTCCTCCATGTGTCCTATGGCCCCTCAAAACCCTTTTGAAAAATACTAAGTATGGGAAGCCCTAGCGGAAGCCTCCACGTGTCTTCATGGCACAATTTCAAAATGGTGCCCAAAGCGGAGACCCTGAATGAGTGCGGGCTCGCCACGTGTCTCTATTCCGCCAAACTGTACCAGCTGCATAAAAATTTGTGTAAGTCCGGGAAAAGTAGCGAAACCTCCATGTGTCCTCTCGGCGCAACTTCAAGGCCAAACCAAAAAGTGAACCTTCAAATGAGCATCGTTCCTCCACGTGGACAAGCCTTGGGTTAAAAATTTCCACAAAGTTTAGGAGTACCCTGCTGAGCCGCATCAAATAAAAAATGAACACGTGGACACCCTCGGGGCAAAATAAGAAATTTTCCCCACCACTTAAATTTGCTTTAATTAGATCCTGGCGGGGCACGGGGTGAGTTCAATTTTTTTCCAAAGTAGACAAAAAGAAAAAGTTCAAAAACAAACCCGCCACACCCCATCCAATTAGAAGAAGCCACGTAAGCACCAAAAGAACCAATCAAAATTGAGCGGAGCCATGGGATCAAATTTGCCTTTTTGCCAAAAAAGAAAAAAGTGATAAGTTAAAGCATTTGTCCACCGTCCCTTGACCAACCAAAAGAAGCCACATGACCACTGAATGCTGAGGAATAACTTTGTGAGAAAAAGACACCCGTTAGGATCATTCAAACATAGAAATTCACCATTCATGCCTAGAATTTGACTCTTTGTTTAAGGTGAACATTTTTGAAATTAAAACAAGTGAATTATGGTTTCAAGCATCTTCCGACCATGGATTTGGATTTTCAAAGGCATACAAATATAAATTGATCATTCTCGAGCTTCCATGGTCAAGGAAAAATAGGAAAATGACAAAGCCCACAAATTTTGAAGAAATTAGGGCAAAAAATAGGAAAAATCGAAGACTTCCTCAAGGAGGGACATGACAATGGATTTTGCAAACAACTTGAGGCATTTAAAATGGAGGTAAAATATTTTAGAACACCCACATCGAGAGACAAAATATTTCAGAACACGCAAATAGAGGAAAATTAGGGCAAAATGGTGAGAGATCAAAATGAGCACCAACATAAATGATCTTGAAGGTCATGTTGCATAAAGAAATGGGATGGAAGTCATCGAAAGAAGACGGTTGTTAATTTTTTTGGAAAGAGACAAATGAGATTATGATTTAGTTCATGTTATCACGAAATTACAACAACACCGAATTGCTTTAGCATGTGAATGGGGAATTCGGTATAATATGCATAACATGTGATTATCCCTCAAACTGTGGGACTTGGTGGGGCTTGAGATAACCCTCTGAGAAGGCCGGTTCCTCTTCCTAATCCTACCTACCAAAACTAATCATAATGCAAGAAAATACCTATCTAAACCTATTTTAACATTCTAAGGATACAGGGAGAGATTACATAAAATGAAATCAACACTAGAATTGGTGATACAATAAGTAAAAGAGTTGTTGGACAATCTTCTTAGGTTGTAGAATGGAGAAAGATGAAACTAGGAGAGGGTGGACATGTACCACATACCAAATCACATACATTCACCACTCCCAAGTAAGCACACCCCAACAAATCCTTGCAATGAAACTAGAATATGCATAGATCCTGCAAGCATAATGAGAGGAAAGTAAAAACAACCAAATAATGTGGAGGATAGATAAGTATCACAGAAAACCATTCACATTACTCCAAAATTATGCACAATACATTACTTTAGCAAGAAGAGGAAATAAATTCCATTACAGAGCTTCAAAAGGAAGGCTTAAAGCCCCAAATTTACAACAACCCAATTGTGGAGAAGAGGGGAGCATGGGGAGAAATAATGCCAACAACCTTTACTGATGCATCCCCTTTACAATTTAAAGCAATTTTGAGAGAAGAGAGAAAAGATAGAAATTTAGAATTTCTCCTTCCACCAACCAACAAGGAGAATTAAAACACCTACAAACAACATAAAGTACCTGTAAAATACCATCCCTTTATGTACAATGCCTTGTTGGAGAAGAAAGAGAGCCATACTGCATCATTAATGGCGTTGGTTGACTATAAGCGTATCAGGCATGAAGCATAAGAAATGTACTTTTTCAACACGTTTTCACACCAAATCTGAAATATAAATATTCTAGTGCATATAGGGCTCCAATACCTTTCCAAAAGTACAAGAACACGTGAAACAAAGATTCGAGTGGAAATTTATGGTCGTTTGAAATTATGCAATTTCTCCTATTCATTGCGGCAATCGACCCCTTACTACTTTTGCCTTTACCATCGCATATATCCAATTGCTTTACTTTAATTATTTTGTGAAGTAAACTAATTTCATTTTCCCTCTTTCATTGCACTATTTCCATTTGTTTTTACTTCACATATTTTGTGAAGTAAAATCTTTTCATTTCACCGCTTTACTCACATCTCGCTTGACCTTGCATCAAACTCAAACTGCTTTGCTTGGCATATATGAGATCCTTCTATTCAATGAGGTGAATTTTTTTTTCTTCCTTAGCATTTCCCTCGTGAGTCGAGTCATTCATTTTTCCGCATTACTTTGAAATTTTCTAACTCGGGCTTTGACTTGACTACCTCCTCTTAGCGGAAAATCCACATTACTTTAATTTTCTTAATTTCATGAAGTAAAGTAGGTTTCATTCACCACATTACTTTACTTCAACTTCCCCTTTGTTATATGATGATTTCATGTTACTTTACTTTTCGAGCACTTTTACTTAAAATAAGTAAAACAATTCCAATTCACCACTTAACATTGCTTTTCCATTCCTTTGTTATGCGGTGATTTCACATTACTTTACTACTTTTACTTAAAATAAGTAAAGCAGTTCCAATTCACCACTTAACACTGCTTTTCAATTCCTTTGTTATGTGGTGATTTCACATTACTTTACTACTTTTACTTAAAATAAGTAAAGCAGTTCCAATTCACCACTTAATAAAGGAAAGTAGTAATGGGCCAGCTAAAGATAACTAGACCCCGCCTCGGAGTCGTGAGCAAACATCGTATGTCTGCGTATCTAATTAGTTACGAAGTGCCATAAATTTTGACCAGATGCTCCATTTTTCGAGATCTTGGAATTTCTGGAAATCTCTCAACCTCCTCTTCACGTTGGAATCATGAAAATCATATTTTGATGGGGTTAAGTGGGAGAAAAATGGTAAAAACACTTCCAAGCATAGGGAGTTAGAAAATTTGTAGTAAAGTGCCCTAAGCCAATTTTACCATTTTTGCAATTCTTTGGTGGAGTATCGACTTATGAAGCCTAGGGAGAAGATGTGAAGTGCTTGAAATAATTCCAAGTGCCCAAGATCATGAAAGTTACCTATTTTCTTTAGATTCATCTGTTAAAGCTCTATCAACTGCCCAAGTCCATTTTTCTCAAGTTGTCCATTTTACCAGGGGTAAAAATGGATAACAGATTCACCTAAAAATTCCTTAGAATGACGAGATTCATCCACAAATATGGAAATATTGAAATAAAGCATCAAAAAACCCATTAGGATAGGGAGCCTTGTCGCTCTCCATGAAGATAACCACCTTAGGAATTTCTTAAAGAAAGAAGGGTGATAATAACCTCTCATTCATAACAACATCAAGAATAAGAGGAAAATGAGAAAGAAGAGAATTCAAACTATGTAGAAAGGAAGAAGTGTCACCACCCGGAAGGGAAGAAGATAAGGAGATCATGCGCCTTTGATCCCCACTTGTTTGGTGAGAACTACACCTCACCATTCTTGATCCGGGAAATGTAACTTAAACTACACTTGTCTTTAACAGAGGCATGAAATAATTTTGAATTGTTGTCACTTTTTTGCAACCAAAATTCATGAGATTTTTGTTTCTAGAAGATCTCTTCACATAAAAGGAGCTCTCCCAACTCAGCTAGGAGTGATTTCTTAAGGATATATTCATTGGGACCCATATCATAAGAGAAGATGGTAAGGTTGATGGATTTAAGATTGACTTCGACATGAGATTTTTTGAAGAAGATATTTTTAAAATAAGAAGTATTCCACACGTAAAGTTTGGCTTTGAGAAGAGAGAAATTTTTGAACAAAATGAACAGGAAAGTACCCTCACCTGGAAGGAGTTCCACTAATACTTGACCAAACCTTTGAGATTAGCATCCCTTAGCCACATAATCTCAAATTTGAAAGGGGAATGCTTTAGAGCCATGTCGAACAAAATATCAAGGGAAATGTGGAAATGATCAGAGCCATAAATACAAAGAACCAAACTAACCAAAAGCATATTCTTTTTTAGCCATTCCTCGTTGATAAGAAATCTATCCAACCTTTCAAAATAATATTGTTGAAACCAAAATGCCTGTTTTTCCATATAAACCACTTGGTATTAGGTTCAATATCAACCAAGGTCGTCTTATCAACAAAGGATCAAAAGTATTTAAATGACTATGGTTTCGTTATTAAGCCACCATATTTTTCTCTCACGGATAGAATCACATTGAAATTCCCAGTGAGAAGAGAAAGTTCCTCGGGAAGGAAAAGAGATTTGAATAAAAAGAGTCCCATAACAAACATTTATGTAGAACAATATTGGGAACATAGACATTGCACGAAATAAAACTGACATCAAAATGAAGAACCAAGACCCTACACTAGATCCAATACTTCCCCTTTGAAATGAGAGTGACGTTATATTTTCTCGATTTCCACAAGACACCAAGATCCCCAGAGAGCACCGGGTCGTGTCAGAAAATATTCCATTCCACCCCTTCCATCCTTTGAACCATTGGGAAAAGATATCCTAACTTGTCATTTTAGTCTTTTGGAAGAGGAAAATGTTGCCATATTTCTCCAAAACGTAACACCTAATTAGACATTGTTTGTTAGGGGCGTTGGATCCCCTAACTTTCCAAGAAATGATCTTCATGATGATGGGGGAGAAGAGGATTTTTTCCATCTTGAAGAATAAAAAATTTCTTGATCTCCTTCTGACGACCAATGAACACTTCATCATTGGCCTTGGTAATGATTGATTTAGGACCTGGTTTAGTAGTATAACCACAAGCGAGATATTTTACCAGCCTCAACGTGGGAGATATCGAAGTATCCTTCACATTAGGAATGAAAGAGTTGGCTTCAAGAAAATTCGAGGGGAAGCATATTTATGAGAGAGAGTTCCTACAAAGGTTTCTCATTCTCCTCAACCCATATTTCAAGGGACTCCAAAGAATCACCAAACCCAACTTCCATTCCAGTTTGAAGGAGATTCAGGAAAGAGGTGGATTCAAGCGCTACTTGTTTGGTATCATTGATGAGTGTGCACGAAGATGGTTGGTGGGTGACCTTAGGAGCCGGGTTAAGAGGAGAAGAGGAAGAGGGCAAAGCTAAATGCTCCAAAGGGTTTTTGATTTGATAAGAACCACATGGAACATAAACGCTTAGGGTTTTATTTTTGGGAACCCATTTCCAAACAGTCTTCGAGGGAGGCATGCCTATGCATTCTCTCCGGAAGTGGCCCACTTGTTTACATTCGAAGCAAATAAAAAGTGAATGATCTTCTCGACCTCCATGGGTTATGACCAGATGCCAGAAGGAGAAGAAATCTTGATAGACTTGGGGATAGATTGATAGGCGTCAACCGAAATACAAATTCTAGCGAAGGCTACCAAAGTGCCATCAAGGGTTTTGGGGTCAACTTGCAAATTGTGTCAAGGAAAGTAAAAATCTTGGAGAGGATGCTAAGACTCTAATACTCTAAAGGGAGCGAATGAAGATGCACCCAAACTAAGTGAGTCACCTCACCGAAATTGTTGGGGTCAAAGTTGGGAGCCCAAGGACGTAAGGACAAATTGAGCTCCATGCGATACCAATATCTACGCTTCAACATTTCGACCTGTTGAGCCTTGCTACGGAAAGAATAAGGAAAAAACCATTTGCGAGGAAATGAATGAACAAGCTGTTGCCATTCACAAAAATATA
>CM031237.1:362577796-362627458 GCA_018340775.1 Taxus wallichiana var. yunnanensis
CATGACTTACTTTTACTTATCAAATTCGGTATTCCTCTTGATGTACCCCACATTAGTTTGTAGATTTTTATCCATCACAACATGAAACCCTCAATATATCATAATCCTTAAGTGATTATGATGTTGCCAAAATCGATGAAAATGACATTTATAAAATTGTAATGGTTGATTATTCACTAATTTTGTGTATCTTCTTTTCTCTCTTTAAAAATTAATAATAATATAAATAATAATTAAATATTTACATTTTTTTGTTATAATATAATAATAATTAAATATTATCAACTTTTTTGTGTTATATTTATTAATTTCATTAATCATAATAATAACATTTATTATAGAAATAATAATTTTTATTAATTATAATAAAATTAAATATATATTATCATCATCATCATCATCATCAATAATTTTTAAAAATAAATTAAGAATAATATAAATAATAATTAAATATTACTAATTTTTGTGTCATATTTATAATTTTTGTTAATCATAATAATAACATTTATAATAGAAAAAAAGAAAATTATTTTTAATTGACAAAAATTAATAATAATTAAATATTTTAAAATAATAATAAAAATAATAAATAGTAGTAGTAGTAAATTTTAATTTGAATTAATAGAGCTATCGGCCTGTTCATAGCAGGAAATCAGGTACTATTGTTAGGGTTAATTAATCAAGAGATTTGTATATTTGACATTTTCTCGGCATTCCACTCTCCAATTGTAATCCCCAATCCCAAATCGGCAATATATCATCACTTAGTTTGTTAGAGGTGATATCTATATATATCCTATCGTTCTTGTGTGGGGAAGAGGAGAATATTATTGAGTATTATCGGATCAGTTGCAGTTGCAATGGTTAACTTGGGAAACAAAATTTTGGTGGTGTTTGGATTGATGATGATATGCAGTATTTGTAGTGTGCATGCATGCGACGAGGGAGATATTCAAGGCACCTGGACATACATTTCTGCTACTAAAAACTTTGAAGTGGAACTGAAGAATGGCTGCCAAAAATGTGATGCCAGGAATGTTTTTGTCAAATTCCTGGATGGTTTTTTTGAAGTACCAGGAAGAGGTCCACGGAAGACCAAGACATTTCGCTTAGAAGGAACTATTCCAAAAGGTGGGGTGGTGAAATCCACTATTAAGGACCCATTTCCTGGTGGTGTTATCCATTTTGAAGTGCGAACAAAATCTGCCGATTTTTTCAACTGTCGTTTTATTAAGGAAATCAATTGTTCATGGAAATTATCACCCGCACTGTGCTCCATTCTCAATAATTTGCGAGCTTTTATAATGTGATTTCAATGGTCAAAAGAATTTGGTGACCTTGTTTTTGCTTCACCCACAAAAAAATAAAAAAAAGCCCATCAAGATTAACTATTGCTGTATCTGAATAAAATGTTTCTTTTTGGGTTGGTTTCTTAATTTAAGTATTAATTGCAGTTTGGATTATGATAAACCATGTTGCTCGAATCAGGCAGCGTTTTTAGGCAAAAATCAGAGTCATTTTCGGGATTTTTTTCCATAATTAGTTTCTGAGTTTTCTTTCTGTCCTTTGTACTTTAATGGATTGGAGATGCATTTGTTTCATCTGCTGCTCTGTGTAATGCATGCATAAAATCGTTCGGACTGCCATATTTCACGGTCCATGCTTATACGTGTCTTTCATCGCTCCGAGAAATCTGGTCTGAGAAGATTTTTATGATAAAAGCATGGTTCTATAGAGGGACTTCCACTATATTCTTGTAGAAAAGGTTTAATGATTATTTTGAAGTCAGTTATAGGAAATAATAGAATTTAGGCCTAAAAATAGGATCTCCACTTTTTTTCCTTGTAAAAATGTCGATGGAGCTTAAAGTTAAGAGGTTGTTGGAGAAGGGGAGTTGGGCCTGGGAGTTTCCCCAACAATTTAGGCTGATTTTTACCATGTAGAACATAACATATATTTCCCCAATAATTTAAGGTGATTTTAAAAAAAATATGATTTTTATTTACCTGCAAATTATCATAAAACTGCACTGAAATCCTATAATATCTTAAAGGTATTGTTAAAAAAATATTAAAAAACATGATACCTTAAAATTTTTCCTAATTGTTTTTTCTCTTGAAAGAAACACCTATTTGGTTGTGAATTATGAAAAATACTTTTCTTTAATTTTTTTCTCTATGCTAAAATGTCAGATTTATTACAATGATATAAAAATTTGTTCTAAACATTGTGATAAATTATATAAATATAGTGCAACAAAATTTTCAACAAACATACATAGGAAACATTAGACAAGGGAAATATAGGAAATATTCGTATTTTCTTGACTTTTTAACCTTTCTTTCTATTTTCACATTTTTAGATTTGAATTGAATTATTATTTTTAGGTAATTCTTGAATAATTACTATTTAGAAAACATTTTTTAAAATGTGAAAGTAATTTAATATTGATAATCTAAAATTAGGTCTACTTCAAATGAGATTAATAAGTAAGATTTAATTGTAAGGATAAATAAAAAAATTAAAAGTGAAAGGTACTAAAATAATAATATTATAGGAAATGTCTCTTAACTTGAGGCCCCACTCTTCACTATGGGCGGCCCTCTATATTGTCGGTATAGGTGGTAGATAATTTTAACTCATCTCTAATTTGGGGTTGGGGAAGAGATTAGTATGTACATTGCTCTCGAGCAATTGATCTATATTGTCGATATAGGTGGTAGATAATTGGGGGAAGAGATTAGTATGTCACATCGTTGCTCTCAAAAAATTGATTTTGAGGATTTGGGGATGCCTCCCGAGATAAAACTATGGGCCTCTAGTGGATTAACCCCTTACATTGTTTCCAAACAAAAGTTAACATTAATTGTCTTAATTTAATATGTGTATTTTTTCATATACATTAGACACTTTAAATCAATGTTAGTCATATATATTTGATGTTTATTGAGGATTTGTATTTTGACATATGGATGTAAAAATGAATACAAATATGTTTTTACATTGCTATATTTTTATCTTTTAATTAAATTGAAAAATAATCTAAATTGTCACTATATTACAATATGAAATAATTAACGATCAAATGTAATATTGAATGATCGAGTAGGTCCAAATGAAAGTGTGATTCCCATTACACTCGCCTTTTCCCATGGAAAAACCATATGAACATTCACGGGCATGTGCGATAGACTCTTCAATAAATCACACATTAGTTTGTAGGGTTTTATCTATGATAACATAAAATTCTTAATATACAATGATATTTATGCCAATTATGGTGATGCCACAATGAAAATATCCCTCCTAAAATCATTATGATTGATTAATCACAAAATTTGTATATTTTTTTCTTCGCATTCCACTCTCATACTGCATATATTTAGATATATCCTATCGTTATTGTGTGGTGAACATGAGAATATTGAGTATTAGTGAGTTGTTGTTGAAATGGGGTTGGGAAAGAAAAGTTTGGTGGCACGTTTAGATTGATGGTATGGGTGTGTAATATTTGTGTGGATGCATGCGAAGTGGGAGAAATTCTATGGTGTGAAAACTTATGTCTTGCAAAAGTGTGAAACACTTTATATGACCTAAAATTTCTTTAGACCCTAACCAAAGGTAGAAAACCCTACAAAAAAATTAGTGGGTGGGTTACATTGGAAATACTATGAAGAGGCCTCAAACTACACGTAATTATCCACATGTAGCATATGATATTTATTTGGATGCAACTAGATTTGGTAATTCAATCACTTGATAATGTAGGGACAAGGATTGGTTTGGCATGCTTTACTTGAATTTGACTGGATGATCTCTTAATTGGGAAGCATGCCTCTAAAACCTACATGAGTGTGCTTTAATCTTGTGTAGGATTTACTTCTAAAGTTTTCTACTACTTTAGAGTAATTTATGAGAGCTTGGAGTACTTTTTCAAAGAATACATGCAAGTAGCACTCTTGAAAGTTCTAGATGAGTAAATGAATGCATTTGAATTGCTTATGTAGGGGTTCGTAGGTATAATTTCACATTAGAGTTGAGTGATGAAGAAAGTATTGGTCCATAGACATATATCAAATTGAGAAAATGATCTTTACTGGGTATGGGGAAAAATCCGTTAGTTTTAGATAATAATGATTAGCTATTTGGTCCCTATTTGACAGTCCTAAAATTTTGGGCATGACACTTGGAGGTGATAAATTATTATGGATTGATGCTTGAGTAAATTTTTATTCATTCAAAGATGGTAATTAATGATAGAAATTCATGTAATATGGCTAAGGATAGAAAATTAATCTTAGAATGTGTGCACTTCTCTTGCTTTAGATATCAAGCCAATAATGGCATTATTAAGTTATAAATATTCTAGTAGGTGTCTACACCTACTAAAACAATGGTTTGTTTATTGTGCTACAAGTGTGATTTATTTCTTGCCTTCTCCTCTCCTCCTCCAAGGCTCCATAATCATAATAAAAATATTTTAAGTTTCTCTAACTACATGCCTCACTATCCCAATTTGGGAATTCCTCTTTAGTGCATTCACATTTGTTCAAGTGGGTTTTTACTGTGGTAACATTAAAATCTAATATACCATTATCCTTATGCCAATGAGAGTGACAACCTAATGAAAATGACATTTCTAGATTCATAAAGGTTGATTGACTACGATGTGAATATATTTAATTATTAGACCTTTTGCTCTCCTCCTTTGTGGATTCATAAATGCCAAAAACATTAAGTCAAATATACCTCTTTAGTGTATTTAGAATAACTTAATCTATGAGTATAAGGGTCTCATCCATTTAAAAAATTAATCTTGGATATCAAATGGTAGGTTTGGTTTGCTTTAATGACTCTAAAAGCATCTTTATTTGAAACATATAATCCCACATTGTCCATTGGTTTGGTCTATAAAAATACAATTATAATTATGCCAATTTATGGGTTAAAACAATGGGAATTATGAATGATTTTAGGATGAGCATGTTTTCTTTTTATGCCTTTTACTCTTCTCTTATGTGGCTTCATAATACATCATCTTTGAATTTATTGTATAGTCTAAAATCCTTATTCATTTATTACTGCAAATTCCAAGTTTAAAATCATATTAATAAAACTTTTTTTTTTATTATAAATGTTCACAATATAAACAATTTTATGGATATCATATTATTAGTATAATATCTTTTATTTGAAAAGAGAAAGAATTCACAAACTATTTTAAAAAGAACATACAAATTTGGTAAGGAAACAATTTCCTCTAACTACGTGTTATCAACACAAGTTAAGTAGGATTCTTCATGATGTACCTTGAAATTTCTATACGACTCAAAGAGAACCATTCATTCTAAAAAAATCAATCCCACATTATAAACTAGATTTATCCTAGAAGCTTCATAGTAAAAAAATTATATTTCTTTCCTCTAAATATATTTCTTAGTATCCTAAGTAGAATGTGCTTCTTGGATGCATCATGGAATCAATTCAATGATGATAGAATCCTCATTCTTTCAAAAACATATTCACACATTATTTGGTACGTTTGGTATGTAGCAACATATAAAATAGCTTATGTGGTAATAGGGGTGATGCCATAATGGACATGACCCTCCTAACATAATGATTGGTTAATCGTAGTACGAGTATGAATAAAGCGACAGAGTATTAACCGAGAAATGTTCTAAGATTTGCAACTGGTATCTTTTTATAAAAAAATTATTCCATAATTTTTCTAATTTAATCTTTGATTTTTCTTGGGTTTCGTGGTAAAATTTTGTGGGTGTTACACATAATGATTGGTTAATTGTAGTACAAGTACAAATAATTTCTTGCCTTCTTCTATCATTTTCTATGGCTCAATAATCCAAAAAAATTGTATAATTTTCTTCTAAATATATGAATTACCCAATTCGATGGACTCTTCAATATATCACACATTAGTTTATAGGTTTTTATCTATAATAACATAAAATTGTTAATATATCATGATACTTATGCCAATTATAATGGTGCAACAATGAAAACAACCCTCCTAAAATCATAATGAGTAATTAGCCACAAAATTTATAAATTTTGTTTCTCCATATTCCACTCTCCTACTATGTATATTTTATCGCTGAAGCCATTCCCCCATATGGGAAAATCCCTTCTAGTCATTTCGGTGGCTATGTTAAATTTGAAGGCCGTTTGGACATTTTTTTCAATTATTACGCACAAGGTGTTATATTGAAGATGTAATGCCCGTTCGACATTACTCATGTTCTCACTTGGACCTTGTTGCTAAGCATTGAACGCTGTTGTGCTTTTGTTGACCTTTGTTGGCTTCGCCCTTGTCGTAGAGAATAATTATCATTCTCCCTCTTCGTTGTGCCTGCTTGTGTCGTTGTTGATGTTTCCTGTTGTGGGCCCCCGCAACATCCGCCATGATTTTCCTATTAAAGGAAAATCGTGTTCTCGAATTGTCGAGCTTGATTGTCGGTCTTTGCTAAAATGAATAATAATTTTTTTTTAGTTGTAAAATTAATAATAAAAATGATATTTTTTTTTAATTCAATTTTCGAATGGCCATTATTTTATATTATTATTATTTTACTTTATTGTCGATTATTATCGATATTCTATATTAATTATCTCTATAGTATTTTTTTGGTTGTTTTGTGTTGATCGTGCCCTATAGACCAAACCTCGTTCTACGCTAAAGAAGGGGTTACCCCATCGTGGCACCATGGTCGGTCGTTAATCCGGGTTTGCCTTCAAATGTCAACCCCTAGCTTTCTTCCCCTTGGTTGATTTGGCCTGCTCGTGTGTTGTTTTAATCGTGTAATTAAAGGAAGATATGACCTTTCTTTTTCCCTCTCCATCATGCCGGTTTGTATGTTTTTTTTAACCTACTTGGTTGGTGTAGGTGTTGGGTTCCTTCCTCCTTTGGTTTCTGATTTTTGAATGCGTAAGGGGGGGGGGGCTTATGTGTGGTGCAATATTTGAAGGGGCCATTTTTAATGCTCAAATTAACCACTTTCACCTACCACCTATTTACCTCTTAAGCAATGACCTGACCTTGTACGTGGCCTTCACCTGGTGGAATTAATTGCTGATTGGATGTTGTTTTATTGTTCTTTTGCAAAGGATCTTGGTTTTGTGCTGGTGAGGAGGTGATGTTTGGTGGTTTTTGGTGGCCTGCTACCATTCATTTATTATTCTTAATGAAGACAACTTTTCTTGCTTTTGGTTTGACTTGTGCCATAGTTTGGGGCCACGTGGGCAGTAGTCCCTCCAAGATTTTCTCTAATGAAGTCTTGTTGAATTAAAGGGGGCATTGAAACATGCTAGCAGAGGCATTTTATTGGTTTAGAGCCTCCTGCCCTTGCTGCACACTCCCTTCCTGTGCTCAACATAGACATGAGTGAAGTTGGATGCCCAACAAGTAGGGAGAAGGAGACGTGTTGATTGTTGTTGGCCTCGTAGATGGGTGTGTGCACTGTGGAAGCGTGAATCAGGCATGATAAAACTAACCACTGCAACATTTTTCTATCTTTAACAATCCCATGAAATGAACTACTCTCATCCTGAAATGGCATCTTGATTTGGTTTATTTTTTGTGGTTGTTTTGATTAGTCACCTTGATAGCACTTGGCTGTCCCTTCGAGTTTCCTTTGATTCTCTGAATGACTTCATTTGCCAAAGAAAAGAATAAATAAATAAACAAACAAAAAAATGGATCTGCGCATTGTTATTTTCCCTAACTCTGTTACTTTATTTCCTGCATATATGAGCATATGTGGAATGTACGTTTAATGTTTTCTAGGTGCCATTTTGCAAGTGATTTTTGTAGTGTTCTTTGAGCCTATCTATTGGTAAAATTGTAATGGAGGAATTATTAAACCTCAAGTTCATATTATTGGGGGTCTACAATTTTCATTGAAACTGAGTCCACAATTTCTGACTGTGGGTATTAGATATTGATAAATTCATGGGAATGGAATAAGTGAATCGTTTGTGTAAAAAAATACGGCTCTGGATGCAAATACTCTTGGGTATTCTATGATGTGTGACTTTTTTTTGTTTATCTCAAACTTGTAAATAAAGTTTTGTCCTTTTTCTTTCTAAGGTTACATTGTGGTTAGAATAAATGCGCTCTGGTAGACTCAGGTAGTGGTCTTATTTTAAGAGGATTAGATTAAAACTTTCCTCTGAAATTTCAGGTATGGGTCTAGCTTGATGGGTTTTGTCTTTTGTAACCCTACGCCCAATTGTTTGATCTGAAATTCTCTTTGCGTGATCTTTGTCTTTCTATATAAGAGAGGGAGAGAGGCTTTTTTTGTGAGCTCCTAAAGTCTTAGGGCCCTGGATTCATCCATGTCATCAATCATGGACATTAAGTCTCTCGACTTGGCTCAATTCAAGACCCTCGGAACCCTTTTTCCTGAATTATAACCTTGATCGAATAGTATTCGGGAGAATGATTATCTTGATGTATTATGGACTTGAAACCATTCTTTTGATTATATATATTTCCCCCCTTGACTCTATCATTGGGTAAAATATTTTTCATACATTAAGGAATAAGAGGCCAAACTATGAGACTAAGGAATCTGAGTTTTCTTTCTATCATGTATAATCATGCTAAAATGATACTTTGAAACTAGAGCCTGGTGCTTGATAAATAGATTATTAAGTTATAAATCTATAGAGAATGTTGGTTGAACAATAAAATAATTTTATGAATAGATTAGAAGGATCTTTGTTTGATAATTATGAAAATAGGTCATTTCAACCCACCTCGTCCTACGATGCTTGGGTTGTTTAATGTCCATTCAAGTAGCGAAAATGAGATTGTTTTCCATGTCTCTTTAGTGATCTGCAAGAAAAATATTTATTAGTGAACAAGGTAGATTATGTTCAAATGTCGAAAATGAGTTGTTTTCTCTTTAGTGATCTGCAAGAAAAATATTTATTAGTGAACAAGGTAGATTATGTTCAAATGTCGAAAATGAGTTGTTTTCTCTTTAGTGATCTGCAAGAAACATTTTTATTAGTGAACAAGGTCGATTATGTTTGTATTAATTGTTCAAATGTCAAAATGATTAGGTTGGGTTGATGTTGTTTTAAATCATATAATCTATATGATTATATGATTGAAATCTCAATACACTCGACACTCTTTTCTGACTTAAGGACATCTTGGTTAGTTTTTATTTGTTACCATTAGTAACTGTAATATAAATTGTGAGATAATGAAATTTTGATTGATGGTTTGAGCATTAGATTTCAATCATATAATCTACATGATTACATGATTGAAATCCTAATGCGCTCGACACCCCGTGTTTGACTCATTATAACAATGGCTCCCACTTGTTTGATAGTTTAACTTTTGTCATTCAGAGACAAGGTTTAAATCATTGACTTATGTTTTCCTTTTGTTGGCATTATGAAAATTTTAGCATGAATAAGAAATTACTAATGTTTTAGAGCTTGAACCATTTCATTAATTAGAAGTTTCCTTTCATGATATTGTTAGATGTTAGCATGTTGTTGCAATGTGTAATCTCATCATGCTCAGTTCTCGTGAACTGACTCAGGTGATAATTGTGCAGATGGCTTTTGCGGGTAAGAAAAAAAAGAGAGGAAGGATTGCTTAGAAGTTGCTCCGGTTTTCTTATAAAGTGCTATTGTGTGAATGCTTACTGTGTAGTAGGACCTTGGAATGATAATTGTGGAGAAAATTTTTGAAGGTCAATGCCTTAGTATTTTGTGAATGTGGAGTAGGTTTGCCATTTTTGACTGAAGCTAAAACCTAGGAAATATTGTTGTGAATGAAATAAATGATCACTGTTTTGTTACGAGCATCTTAATGTATGATTGCAATGCTGAAAGATAGTTTATCCTCGATATGACCAATTTTGTTTAACCTATTTAATCCCGAGTCAAACTACAATAGAATTTTTTTAGCCATGTTTGGTTTGTGTGTCGTCTTTGTTATGAAATTATGTTTCTATGTCTAGTATCAAAAAGATTAATGGTAAGAAAACTGAGTTGTAACCCTGAGTTAGTAAATCCTTCTAGAGTAGGGAAATAATGTAATGCTAGGCATTATAAAATGTTGTTACAATCCTTATAATGGTTTTTAAAATATGTACATATAATTACATATGGTGTTGTAGAACGAGTTGATGAAGTAAAGAGTTCTTAAGTGGGATAAAGGACTATCGTCTTGTGTCAAAAAAACATTTATACCTTATTACTCTCAACCTATGTTGGTAGTCCCATCTTTTGAGTTGTTGGGATGCAAAATTATATTAAGTTGTAAAGTAATGTAAGGTAAATTGAAAAGTTAACGAAGTCATGCTAAATGGGGTAAATGGTCAAGAAAACATCAAAACTAACTTATCAGGTTATAAACTCTAAATGGTAATCATTAAAAAAAAAATTTTTTATTCTTACACTTAACTACATCTCATAGCTTAAGCGAATAAGGGCCCAAGTTTATGTGGTTGTATGGCCGGTACATTTGGTATCATCATCATAAACCCGTCTTTTAGAGATGGCTTAGTTTTCATTACCCTGGCATATATTGTTCCCCTTATATTTTTGGGTGTTGAGTGTGCACTAAGGATAATGTTGTCTTCTAGGGTAGTGTCCTCAGAAAACCAACCTCTTTCTCATTATAAAATCCCTCTTGGACCGACCACCTGTTATTTTGCTTGACCACCAACTAATCTTGAATGTCACCTTAAGAGTCGAAACACTTTTAAACCCGTTACTCATTTTGGTTACCAATTGGATTTATGGATCTTTAATTGTGTTATTGGTGAACCTTATCAAACAAACTAAACAAGTAATTGACATATTAGTGATGATCTCAAGCTAAGTACCCAATAGGATAAAAAGAAAAGAAATCTAGCACTATAAGAAGAATGGTTTGAATCATAGCATGAACCTTTAGAACGTAAGTTAATAATTGAAAGGAGTTTTAGTAAATAAGTAACCTTACAAGATTTTTCACCATGGGATGATCCTAACTATAGGTGTGTAATGTGGTTGGACTATTATGTTGTGACTTGTCAAAAAAAAGTGTTTTGTTCGAGATGGGTGTCATATGTTCTTTTGTTGCCTATGTGGTCGTAGTTGTGTCAAACTTATCATGGGTTTGTCGTATCCCTTTGAGATCACCTGTAGTTTTGTTTAAACGTCAAGTAAGTCAAAAAAAAGTTGCCCGTTATTTTTCGTGTCGACAAATTCATGACAGAGCCTTTCCCGACAACATAAAAGTTGGTTATTTTATTGCTCTTTGCTGCCGTTCGCGGGTGTGGTGCAGAGGAAATGGAAACAGAAATGCATTAGAGGAGAATGGTTCATGTGTTGTTGTTCCCATTTCCACACAATGATGTACCATATTTGAGCTCTCCGACAAGTGTGAACCCAGACAACCTTTGACAACACCCTCCCAACCTCTGCCCAAATGAGAGACTTAGAATGCGACATCAACAACCCCTACTGCATTCACACAAACAAAATTCAATACTCATATTTAACCAACAAAAAGACTACAACAAATAAATATAATGAAATAGATTTACCTCTTTGCTCCGATCCTCCAATTATTCTTTAATTTTTGCTATTAATTTCTTATTCTTGATGGAGGGAAGGTGTGCGGTTTGTGAGGGAAGAAATAAAAGGACATCGGAAAATGGGATACATCTCAGTCTGAGAAATCAGTGGTCAGGACACATATAAGGATAAATTACAGTAGTTGGTAGATATATATGCAAAATGTGGAAGCATAAAACTGGCATTTGAATGTGACCTCATCGACTTTATCGATTGCAAGATATCCATAAAAGGCCTTGGCACCTTCATAAAAATGCAGTTTTTAGGTGTACAAGCGGACTCTATATATGTGAAATGTGAAATCATGCAATTGGCATGTCAACTGTTTGACTAAATGCCTCAACGAAATGTGGCGTCCTGCACTGTACAAATTGCAGAATATGGATAAAATTGATACTAATTAAAATTACTCCACAAAATTCTTACATGACTTCACTTAAACATAGCATTTGATACTCTCACCAAATAGAATATGAAACTACATTACGCCAATTTAATATAGAGAAGAGACACAAGGGAAAAAAGTGCTGAGACTTTTCTGTATGTGTCTGATTTGATGAATGCACGCGGTGTCATCTGACCCCTATACAAACTTGTGAGTGTTCTTTGGATGGCTCTGCGGAGGCTAAGATATGGTTTGTTTTGGTCTAGATTATATATATTTTTGAAAGGTAATCTAATACTTCTCATGTGCTTCACATCTCAGGAAATAGTTCTCTTCCTTGTGTGTTTTCATCCAAGCTCTATTTTTGTCGTGATCTTAAATTATTTGGTTCACATTTGACCTTTGTATAAATAATCTTCACGTCTTGTTGTTGATTATTTTCTCTACACACTATTTGGATACCTGAAGTCCATGGCCACCTTCACCAACTCGGCCTATTACTCGGGAATTTTACAATTCTGTGATGTCCAATGTTGCATTGTGCTTCAAACACTTATCACTATCGGTCTGACAATGTTTACACAGGCTTACAACCTCTTTATGCTTCCATCACTGCTATGTTGTCTCCTGGACTGCAATGATTGCAGGATATGGACAAATGGTTTTGTTGAAAATGCCTTTGAACCTTTTAGAAAAATGCACTTGGCAGGTTTAAAGCCACACTCCACAACCTTTGTTGCTATCTTCCCAGCCTTTGCCAAAATGGGAGATGAACAACACGTGGACATCCATCAAAGCATAATGGAAACCTATTTTTTTAGATGTATTGGCAAGTGCCCTGGTAGACATGTATACAAACTCATTATGGGCTCTCAGAATTATGTATTGCAGGCATTTTCAGTTTAACATGTGGAACTTATAATTACAGTACCCCTAAGTCTAACTGTGAGAGGCATGATTGTAAACAAAATCTTTGAATGAGATTATAGTTATTATTAAAAATATTTTGAATGCTCTATTTAGATTTTAGATTTTTATTTATTTTATGTGCTTTATTTCTTATCTCTTTTTCAAATTCTTTTCTGATACGTGTAGTGGAGTTCGAAGTCCAATTAGGCTGAGCAAACACTTTAGAAAAACCAATATAGTGCGAGTTCTTCAAAACCATGCCATACCAATTGTTCTCATAGTATTCTAATGTAACACCCACAATTTACACACACAAATACAACAATAAAAATACCAAGATAATTTGTTTTTGACTTACATTGCTCACTACACAACACCACAAGGGCTCCAAGAAGAGAAACTCAACAACGCACAAGACACTTACATAAGTCATAGACTCACATAGACACACGACAACACCATATACATGTTGATACCACACTTTCCCCAATGAACAAATGCTAGCAACAATCCAACCACAAGAAAAAGATTCAAGGGCTGGCAAACCCATGAAACATCAATACCATGATTATATCTTAATTACGATTAACATTCCAAGAAAATTATTGTGTAAGGATATTTTTATCCTTTTTCCACCTACAGATTCTTTAATTCATTTCACATTCAACTTACAGTTCAACCTTTTAAGTTGGCTCTTTATCTCTTACGACAATCTCCATAACTTACATAATTATTTGGCATATTTCAAAATGCATACAAAGTTCTTAATTCGCTCGTTCATAGGTTAAGCTTATGTTTCTCAAACGTTTATTCAATTTTTAAATTTTTACCCTTACTATAATATTGAATCTGACGTGATGTCAAGACAGAAATCTTAGGATTTGAGGCAGATTTAGATTCAAGATACATTTTTCCAAAACATTTTTTTTTTTTTATCACGGTATCTTTATTTCCCTACCATAGTTAATATAGTTTGATAAATTGTTAAATCCATTCAACATTTCCAAGTCAATAAATTTTATTTAGATTTATAAATATCTTTTGTTTTCTCGAAGTTGATCTCACCAAGGCAATTCATATTATTTTTAACACAAGGAAATGTCTAATTGAGTTATAAGGACTCCAAGAGTGACATTATTCCTAACCTCAAATCTTGTTTCACTCTTGTATGCTTTACTCTTACATCGCATTATGGTCTCATTATTAGCATTGTTTTATAACAAAAGGAGTTATGGAAGTATTGTCTAACATCTTGTAGAAGTACATGATTGGAAGCATTATAAACTACACATGACCCACAAGTTAACCCCTTAATTATCCAAGGTTTTGTTTACTTCCAAAAGCACCTAAGGATCTACACCCCAACTATATATGAGTTTAAGGTGAGATTACATATTTGTGCTAAACAACCTTCATCAAAGACCGAGGTGATATGTTGTTACTAAACAAGCTTTGTAGCACATTTATCTATGAGGAACTAAAAGGATCATTAACCGAGTTTAATTCATAACACAACTATTTCACTAGTTCCATTTGTGTCGTCTGGATCCCACAAGGAATTCATTTTGATCATGAAGTTTATTTCTAGATCTAACTTTGTAAGACAAGGCAGTCCACTAGGATCCTAAGGAAGTGTTAGTTCTACTTACTCCAGATAAAGTTTGACCATGTCGTTCCTAACCGTCGGGTTCACGAACAATGTCTCTAACATACTTGACCATGACGATAACACAACTAGGGGTCTTATTTACCTAAGCTAGGAGGTTCCATCGAGCACAAAAGTTTAAGTTCATTTTATGGTTTCAATTTCTTTTGGGCTAAGAAAGATCATGCGAGAAGGATGACATCAAGTGTAGAGATTGAAGTTTATCCTAAAGTGTTTATTTTCCACACTAAAAGGATTTACATATGAAAGGTAGTTATACACGAGTCTTATACTAGGGTTGAGTGTTTTATTTAGATCTCTTTATTACATTTACAAGGTAAGGATACAACACACTAATTAATTAATTGTCTATTTGAACAATGGAAATGCACTACAATATTTAAATTCAAATTTATTTAACAGAGACATATCCAACTTTTACAATACAAAATTTGAGGATCAAATGACACTCATGTGAGGATGAACATCCTCTTAAACCCCGACATCTAAAATATTATAGAAGTTCAATTATAAACCTCTTCATACTTTGTAAATATTGAAATTTCCTCTACAATTTCATTTAACATACACACACACACACACACACACACACACACACACACACACACACACACCCTCTTTTCCCATATGTAAATATGAATCAAAAGAACACCTTTAGTTACATGCACATTTCCCAATGCACCCTTGAAACTAACATCTCATTCATATTGCCAAATTTCAATAAATAAATTTACAATAACATAACAATACATGAAAATTTCTTTTTCTTAACATACATAAATTCTAACAATATACAATGAATCACACCCATGTTGTTTCGCCATCTTACTTGCATCCTATAAAAACATGTGAGCATGAAATTGGCGATAAATCGCTAGCATGGCATCAACCTAGATCTAGCATAATTAATGTTTTTAGTTTCCCATTTACATATAATAATAGTTATAATTTTGATTAAAAATAAGTTTTAGAGACATTTATTCATTTCATTTCACTTCATTTCATGACAAGGAGAGAGAAAGAGAAAGGAAGGAGAGAGAAACACTATTTTCCCAAAATTCAAATTTCACACAACAAGAAAAAAGATAGAGTTCCAAACAATTATTTACAAGTGTCAAAAAGTTTCCATGGTGGTTAGGTAACCCGATGGGAGGTCCTACAACTTTCCTTTTCACGTTTTCCTGCTAGTTGCAAAAATGTTCAATCTAGGCCTAGAGGCTAAGAAACCACTTCCGAACAACTAGCGAATCATCCACTCGGTCCAATCAATAGATAGAAGTGTGTCCATCCCATCGTTCGGATATACACTTCGCTCGCACCCCCTATAGAACTATATGACATATTGTCCACCCCCTCTATATAGATCGGCTATCTCGCTATCTATAAACTTTAAGAGTGAGATAAGATATCTAGGCTTGTCTTTCGATGGAAAAACACACCACGTGTCCTCCTATACACCAAAAATTCATAGGAACTAACATAATTCATAACTACCGAATGAATTTTCAAATGGTTACAAGTCTTCAATCCACCGGTCATAATTTGTCCAGTTTGACCTAGTCAAATTATGACCGGAGGCCTACAAAATGCCTTTTCCAAACTATCAAGAATAGTGGTTTTCCCAAAATGAAGGTTCTAGGAAATTTTATAGTAAAAATACTAGGGGTTTGCAAAGGTGGATAAGCATTTTGTTGCTCAGGGTTCAAACGGTGGGTCAAAACGAAAGCCAACTTTTTAGTTTTAAAAGCTCCCTAAGAGTGTTGTAGTGCCCACCTCCCTTTGACACCTTTTTGATTATTATTTTTGATACCGTCATTGCACTTATGAATATATTATAGTTTCTTTGATTTAGCATGCTAGTAGATATCAAAGATACTGAAGAGCTATTGATTTGATTCTTATATGATGCATATGGACTACTGGAGACATTTGATGTTGATATTGGTATACTTTTGACATGATTATGTATATGTATTTCTGACATGTGATATATTTAATCATGTTTAGTAGACCTTTGATAATTAGATTAATGTTGTGATCATTTTGACGTGGATAAAATGTGGAATGGAAATGTGCTAGAAACTTTTAGTGATATCGTATCTTGCATAGATGATATTAATTCGTATATAGTTGATTTTAGATTTATATTGCATATTTGACATGAATGTTTTAATATGGCCACGAGGCCAAAGGAGGTATTCTCTATTTTGTAGGTATATTATATTCACAACAACATCGGGGAGTGGAGACCAACCACATCGAATTTGAGAAGAATTCAACTAGGGTCACCATGGCAACATGTAATTGTGTGTGTTAGAATTATTGGTTAGGAGAAAATTGTGACCTAGGGGTCATGTGTTGTTTTGTTTTGATTTCCCCTTTTAATATGTTAGGATGTGTTTCCTTTTAGTAATGAAAATTATTTGTTTTATTAATTAGATTTTTGGATTTGTGTTTACCCCTTTATTATTCATGGGTTGAAGTGTCTTAATTAAGCTAATTTAATTTTTCCTAAGATAATTAAAGATGTGACCAAAAAGGAGTTCATTTATTAGAATTGATTTAGTCTTGGATTTTGTGTTGAGTGGTGTGTGTTTGAGTTTTGAGTGTAGCACACCCTACCCCTCATGGGAAACTCGAATTTTGCCTTAGAGGCCAAATTTGGAAGCTTGTGGGACAAGTCAAACTTGTCCCACACCTCTTAAATGCCCATGCCAACCCTACCTATGGGTTGGGGGTCAAATTTAGGATCTTTTAGGTGTTTTTGGGGGATAAAAAGGTAAAATGTTAATTGCACTTTCTTTCAAATATTTAATTTTGTCCTTTGGGGAGTGGGCTTAGATGGATTGTGTAAGGTTCTTATCATTCCTCCAACCACTTATTAATGATGCTTTGGAATATGAGGTTGACCAACTGATGTGGAGTGGAGAGGAAATGAGGTGGCATCCTACTTGGAACTACATCATCCATCCCCTCCTTTCTCTTTATTGAATCCTTGTTGCTTGTTTTTGGGTTGGATGATCATTTTTAGTCTCTTAAATTTTCGGAGAGTGAGAGGATTTTGAGAGAGTTGTAAATTTTGGAGCTTTGTGGGTGCTTGCTTGATCTTTGGAGAGGCTTGGAACTTCATACTTGGAACAAGATCTACCATGGAGAGGTAGGAGCTTCACCTTAGTTTAAATTATGTTATTTGTTTATTGTATGTGTGTATATGTTGTTGTTTCTTTGAAATACTTATTGGGTGTGGGTAGAATGCCTAAGTTGGGAGTGGGAGGAGACTATGAGGATTTTTCTTGTAGGGAGGCATAAGATATCACTTTCTTTGGAGGGAGTTTTGGTTGGGTGCCCCTTATAGTATGAGGAATGCTTGTATTTCTTCTTGTTCTTATTATGAGGGAGCCATAAGAGTTTTCATGCGGGAGGCATAAGAGTGTATGTAGGTATAAGGGGTACTTGAGGGAGGCACAAGAGTTGATAGGGAGATTGTGTTTTATAGTGGAGGCTTTTAGGTGGGCACCCATTCCCATTGGGAGGCATAAGTGGCCTCCCCATAGGTCTTACTCTTTTGGCTTTCTTGATAAGCCTTGTTATATTGTTGTTTTGATTGTTTTCTTCTTGTTGAGTTGTTATTGTGGTTGTATGAAAATGGAATGAATGTGAAGTTATTTGTTAAGTATTGTGGAAGCTAGTAGTTTCCATGAGTTGAGATCTTCTCCCATTGTAATGTGGTTGGGGCTTGGGGGCCAATGGGGAGGATGGCTTCTCCTCTCCATTGGGTATCTTGGTTGGGTGGAGAGTGTTGCCTCTCCCCCTATTTTGTTGTGAATCAAGAAATTTCTTGGAGGAGCTACCTTGTTGGTGCTTGGAGCATTGGAGTCTTGTTGATGACCATGTGAAATTTCCTTAGTATTTTACCCACTTAGAGTGGAAGAAATTGTAATAATGTATTCATTCTTGTATTTACATTTTGTATGGATTCCCACTTCAAGTGGAGGAAATTGTAATGACTTTGTAAAAGAAAGTTGTTATCCTATTGTTGTTATTGTTATTGTATTGCATGTGGAAAGAAACAAATGAGAAAAGAAAGAAGAAAGAATGTCATTGTAAAGTTAGTTTGCAAATAGAAAAGAAAGTATTTTCTCCTTGTTGAAATCTTGAATGTATTGTGAGAAAAATAGTGCTTGTATTGAAAGATTAATCTATTTTACAATGGAAAAGAAAGTATATTTTCATTGAGTTGTTATTGTATTGTAAACATGTATTAAGAGAAAAAGAAAGAAATTGTTAGAAGTTGAGCTTGTTAGTATAATAAATTTGAATGAAAAAATAAAGTTATTTTAGTTATTTTGAATGTATGAACATTGTAGTAAAATGAAAGAGAGAACAAACTAGAATATATTGCATTTAGAAATATGGATTTTATAGCAAGGAAATGACAAGTAATGAATTTGATTTATACTCATTTTCTCTTGTAATGGAAAGAAGAACTTAGTTAAACAAATAGAAGTTATTCTTGTAAGTAGATGAAGTTTATTAGAAATGGAAACACTTTAAAATGACTAGACTTAACTAAGAAATGAGTAAATGAGCAACAAACCTTAAATCTGGAGCTTTAAAAAGAACAAAGACAACTTAAAATGTATTTTTACATCCTGTAGCAACTTTATGTTTTTGTAAAAATCTCGGCATTATGGTTCTATTTTTCAGAAACAGGACCACCACCCTATGCAGAGAGGCGGTCCCGTAACCACCACTTAGGTAGTGGCGGCGGTCTCAAAATCACCACCCAGTAAGGTGGTGGTCATGTGTTTCTCACCCAGGTAAGGTGAAAGTTTCACAACCACCGCTTTGGAGGGTGGCGGTCCACTATTTGTCACCTCCTGATAGGGCGGTGTTCCCGAAACACCGGTTTGCTTTGGGTGGCGGTTCTGTCACTTATGACAAAATTTTGTGGACTCGCACTGCATGCATGAAATTTTTCTAGATTGCTCTAATTCCTAAGTTGTAAAATTTAACCTATTACTACCAGCAAGTAAAATAAAGATAAATGCTTAGGAATGAGACAACAAAACACTCAATGGTTAATCTATAAGCATTCTTTTATTTATATCAAAGGGGGTAGGGTTTGCCCCAAATTTAAACCCAATACACTAAAATATTGGAATAAAAACTAGATTGGAGGAGGAAACTCCTCCCAATCCTTGAAGGAAATAGATTACAAAAATAAAAGACAAAACTAAGCTAAACCTAGACTAAATCTTCATGTAGAATCCCTCCATAGCTTCTTCCTTTGCTCTCATGGCTTCCTCCTCTCCAACCTGCAAATTTAACAAAATAAAATGAACCAAATGAGAAGAATAGAATGAGAAAAGGTTTTAATAGACTTTCATAAATATTTTAGGGCTATGTTGAGAACCCTAGGATCTAGTGGCTAAGATGGATTTGATCCAAGGGTGGAGAATTGACCCTACCTTTATTAAGAAGAAATGTAATTTAAATGTTTTAATGTAAAATCCTTAAGGGTATGTGTACATGGGTGAGTGGGGCCTCTTAGTGCCTAAGGTTGTAATGTCCTTAGAATCCTTAGTGTGTGTAGGAAATTTCATAAAGGATCCTTTAAGCTATTAAAGTAATGAGTTTAATAAATTGGCATAAGGTTAACCTTGTTAGGATTGAACCAAGTTGAATCGAAGAAAATATCTAATTAAGTGAATTAAACCTTGTTATTTTCCTATAGAACTATTGACAAAGGTACCCTAGAGATAATTGTGCTAACATGTAACTTTCAACTCGACCCGTTGCTTCAATCATAAAACTGAGCTAAGTAGTGTAAGTAAATTAATGAACCCTAAAGGTTAAGCACCCTTGTAACACCCTTGTATTTTATCTTAAACAAAAAAAAATTAGTCACATTTTCGGGTTAATTGTTTGGTTGAAGCGAGTTCCTAAAACGCCATTTTGCGGGCATTACAAGTGCAAACAGGGTGATGAGGCTCCTAGAGAAGTGGTGAAAAGAGTGCAAACAGTCACACAAGGTCAAGATAATGCTTGATGCGACTCTCTACATAACAAGGAACACATATGACATTCGACAACTCTTTTACGGGGCTCAGATTGTTGTTTTACAAGCCTCTAGAATTTTCACTTTTATAACTTTTCAAGGTAGGAAAAAGGTTGTTTGATTTGTGAAATCATCTAACTCTCGCCGATACCAAAGAGATACGAGCACTTAATTCAGATACTCTAGTATCATCGTATAAGGTTATGGTAGTGACCACATTTAATGTTTAAATTGAAAAAATTAGTTTCATCAATCACAAGGTGAAGTTTTATTTCTTTACACTATTTAAATTTGGTTACATAACCATTTGTATGATTATCTAGTGGTTTAATGTTTCTATTATATTGCAAATGAAGAACCCAAATTATGAAAATTATGAAAGAAAAGGTAAGGGAGACCATGCCTGACAACGATGAGCGAAGTAGGGTATGCGAGGGCTCTAAGTGGTCCACAGTCACAACCAACAGAATCACACAATAGAAGAGGATTTTGTCAAGTGGTTCATGAGCATTGTTGTAGCCAAAGTGACTCAATGCACATGCTCCTCAAGGACCAACCAACACACTCACAACACGTCAATGGAAAAGTTTTTATTTTCTTGCATTTTCATATCAAGAAGCCACTTGGATGCAATCTCTGCTAGCTCTAATTTTCCATGAAATTTGCAAGCCTCAAGCAAGGCTCCCCACACACTGGAACTGGGTTTTAATTTAATATTCTTAATTAACTTTTGAGCTTTGTGTAGTTTCCCAGCTTAACCGAGAAGGTCCACCATGCAGAAGGAAGTCCAATAAACATTATGAAATCAGTTAAATACCAGAATATTGCATTTGATAAAAAATAATTCTAGTGCACCTTCACTCTTCCCACACATACCAAAACATGCAATAATTACACTTAGTGACATTACATTTTTATGGATGATTTTGTTGAACACCAGACCAAAAATATTTTTGCCACCACATTTCACATACATACCTACTAGAGCACTTGTAACTACAACATCGACAAAATTCAACCTCATTTCTTCATTATGTTGTGATGGATGTCCATTCCCTGTTCTAAATCTTCCATTTTGGCATAGGGTGGAGGCTACTTGGTAAAGGTTGTGAAACCTAGCTTTGCATTGCTTGATAGGTTTCATAACCTTTCTAACAAACCCATTTTGTACATATTATGCCATCATTTCAGTCCATTAGGACATAATTCAGGCATTTAGTCAAACTTTTCACATGCCAAGTGCATGCTTCCACACTCTGCAGGCACATCTGCTAGGGCACTTACAACTAAACATATGGAAAACCATTATGCTTGATGGATATAACTACCCTGCTCTAGATATCCCATTGTAGTGCACACGGGAAGATGATGGCAAAGGAAATGGAACCTAGATTTACACCTTCTTATCACATTTGCTTGAAATTTTCTAAGCCTTTTAAAAAAATCCAGCTCATGCATATCCTGCAGTCAAAGCATTTCATGAAAAAACCTCTCTTTGAGGTGCTCTACCAAGAAGTTCATGTGCCTAGTGAAAGGTTCCACATTTTGCATGCACGTCAACTACAACATCGACAAAAATTCCTCTATATTTTATGCTTTTGGACCTCCATACCTGTTCCAGAGCTCACATTTTGGCACAAAAAGGGAGTACACAAAAATGTGAACTGATCAAGTTAGAGACCTATTTTTTACATTGAGAACTAGTGATTGTCATGTTCTTTCATCGGTCAAATAGTGTCACACCCTACCCTCACTCCAACTATCCATTACAACTAAATTTGGAATGTGGAGTTGGGTTTTAGCCTAGTTAATGTCTTTGGGAATCCAATTAACTGTTTAACTTATTATGAAAGGAACTAATAGGTTTGAATACCATTCACGAGGCCCACACACCTTTCTAGGAAGGCCCATGCCTTCAACCTGTCACATGCCACCCCTGCCACACTCCATCGAACTGACACTTCTCTTTATTTTTGTTTTATTAATATTAATTTTTTTTTCGTTTCACTAAATTTCCCTTCCCTTTCAAGATCAATGTCCTCAATGCGACACAATGCCAAATCTCAAAGGATACGTAGGCAAGAATGTCAATAATGACACATGTCGTTTAATAAAACAACTTGTCGATACGACATGACCACAAGGAAGCAAACTAATTTTTGAAATACCTTAATTTTAATGTTCTATGAAGATTGGAAGTTCCCTTTTTTATTTATTACTTAGTTAGTCCTTTTCCTTAACAATATTTACTAACCTCAACTCTCAGTATTTCATTGTTTAATATTTTAGTTTTCTTATGTTCATGGGTGCCCAATATAACTGACATCATGATGCGACACAAGAACCAAACACACCACTAACTAGTCCACAAGACATATCTCTACATACTTCTACGAATGTATCACATCACAAGAACTCAACCAAACCATGGAAGAACATACACGATCCACACACATAGTACTTCTCATATACATGCCCCTAGCACAAATGTACTCATATCATAGACATACTATAACACATGGAATTCCCAACATCTACACATACAATTGTTTCACACAACTTGAACCCATAATTATAGCTACATAGTGTCAAGATGGGAACAATATCACAAGACATAAACCAAACTCACAAAAGTACACATAAATCATAACACCAACTCCATACGCCTCCCAAAACATCACAAAACAACTCCATATACCTCCCAAGCATAAAAAAAATACATATACCTCCCAAGAATCACAGGGAAACTCCATATACCTCCCAAAGAATCAATCACACCCACACAAATGTATTATACATATGTCAAGTCTCATATACATCCCTCAAGTCTCTTATGTGTCCCTCAAGTCTCTTATGCCTCTCTTAAGAAAATAAAATAAAGCTAAATTTTCCTTTTCACTCCTCGAAAGATGCTGGTCATGCTATGGCCCTATGTGTATAGAGTCCAATCACCTCTAACCCAAGTGACATAATAACTCGTGGTTTAACAACCCGCTAGTTATATGTAACTTCTTGGGTGTACCCCTATATAGAAAAGTGAGTCCATAGGTTCCACCACTCCATTGTGAATCCCATGACCCTATTCCAACATATTATGACATTATAATGAGCATAACAATCCATTTTAAATGCCAAGTGGAAAAAATCTCAAGCCTTGGGCTAGGCTATAAAACTTTTAAACTTGATATGTAAATTTAAGAATAAGAAAAGAAAATGGCTAATTAGCCATGGTTAGTGCAAAAATATGCATGTTAGTGCAACAACCAAATAAATGCCCAAAATATAAGAACATTTCAATCAAGAAAATCTGTTGGTTCTAGCAAGAAAAGAGAAAGTGTTCAATTTACGAATAAAATACATATAGTGAAATAACACATCACAATAACTATGTGGCCTTATACGACCACTAAAGGGGTACTCAATGAGTTATTGGCACTCAGACATCGAGCCTCAACTCATTAAATAACATATCAAATAATACAATTGTCATCATATCTGTTTGAATCATACCACCACCACTTCGAAAGGGCTCAACATAGTCATAATTACACTTAGGTTGAATCTATATGATAACTATATAGGGAGAGAGAAAGGAGTACGATCCATCATCTACTGATCCTAAGATGTCCATGAAACACAATATGCATGACACCCATTGAGAAAGTTCCATACATATACCAAATGAACAAAAGTGAGTTTTCAGCCCATGTAAGACTCTACTTCCTATCTCGTACTTGGCTCAAATGAATGGTCAATGGTAACCATTTTCTCACTCCAAACATACACTTTTACTGATTTCCCTTAGGGTCGGTTAGTGTAGGGTTCACAACATAACACATAACTACATCACTAACATAATGGTGATTCACACAAATTAACCATAGTGTCTTACACATGGTATAACAAAATCATTACTTTCATGGGTTATGATACGTCACATTACCACATACTATACCTAAAGTGCAATCACTATACATTAGGGATCATATGCTCACCATATGCCCCTAAATAACGACATGAACCATCACATATTACACAAATTATATATATGAGGAACACAATGTCTAACATTACAACATATAGTCAATTGCAATTACAACATGGTGACACACACAATTCATCACAACATGGTGGAAACATCATGATACAATCCAATTCACTATACACCAATTATGTCATGCAACACATCAACACACCTACATACCACAAAATAACAAGAAACTCCAACACTCCACAATCCACAACAACATTATTTTCACACACACCAAGGTGGCACATCGCACGTGAAATCCTTATTGAATCCACGAAAAGGAGAGTGAATACTCTCATCACAAGCACATCAACATGATAAAAATATGCACTAAGTGACATGCACCACATGTGCTTTCATAAGGTCACAATTACAATGTTGTTCACATTACAACATATATCACATTACTACTTGACATTTCAATATGAATGCATTATTAATTTCAAGTAATCTTCATGAAGTTTTGTTTAAAATCATCATTTATTCTTATTACCCTAGAAAGGTATTTCATTTTGGTGTTGAGCTTGCTGGTCAACGGTTGTGTTTTTGATGGATTGTTGGAAACAAACATTTTTGGTCATTATATTGTAGTTCGTGCATTATACAGGAATGGATCATGTTTGACACCTATTTGATTACATTTGGTGAAACAGTGCCAATGCTTTGTGAGGATTAATCTTGTAAAAGAAAGTAGCAATAGTATGGCCGACACCCTTGCCACCATCCTCTAATCCCTCATGGTGTGGAAATATCTATGCCATTAAGGTGGAGGATACAAAGGACTGAATATCTTGGCGCTTCCCTTGTTTATTTTATCTTTGATTTGAATTTTGCTCACACATTTCCTTGTTTACATCACATTTTACTATATACATCACATTTCTCATTATTGAGTGACTTGAGTCTCATTGGTCTATTGTGGTAATTAGTATACAATACATATCAATATTTGTTCTCTTTTTTTTTATGCAAAGATATTTTAGCCTTAGATGGAAACCGATTATCAAGGAATATTCCACCAGATTTTGGTGATAAATTCATGTATTTACAAGACGTATTTCTTGCAGGAAATCAACTTAGAGGAAGAATACCTCTTTCCATTTCTAACTGCTCTTCTCTTCAATTTTTGGCTTTAGGACACATTCCATCATATTTTGGTGCCAAATTGATCAACCTAGAAATGCTTTATCTTTCTATGAACCAGTTGTTCTTCTCTTCAAGACTTATATTTATTTCAAAACCGATTAACAGGAAAATTCCATCACTTCTTTGTGAAAAACTCACGAACCTGAGAAGAATAAATCTATGGGGAAATCAGATTAGTGGAGTGATACAAAATTCCATTGGAAAATGTACCAATCTCATAACTCTTTATCTACAATTCAACCAGCTTAAGTGGAATAGTGCCCAATGAGATAGGTAAGTTACACCTGCTTGAAAGAATTAGCTTGGATTCTAATCAACTGGTTAGTGGGAACAATAGCACCTTGGACTTCCTCACAGCTCTCACAAATTGCTCCAATCTGTGGTAGATAATTTTGTCCAGTAATCATTTTACTGGTGTTTTTCCTCTCTCCATTGGCCAACTTTCACCTAACCTCTCTTGGTTTGAAATATCCACTAACAACATAAGCGGAAGCATACCTCCACAAATTACAAATATGTGCAACTTAAACTACTTAGATTTAGGTTATAATATGTTGAATGGGTTCATTCCATCTGGATTTAAATCTTTTCAAAAATGGAAAGGTTATATTTGAGTGGCAATATATTAGATTTAGGACTCTTGTCTCTTGGTCGGAACAATCTATCTGGAAGAATTTTTGATTCTATTGGTAACCTCAAAGAGCTGAGAAGACTTTCTCTGTATCACAACCATTTGTCAGGATAGATACCGCCCGGCTTAAAAGAATGTCATAAATTAGAGTTATTAGACTTGTCGTACAATAAGTTATCAGGGTAGTATACATGGAGAAGTTCTTACCGGTCTTCAAAATCTTCAGTTGTATTTAGATCTCTCATGGAATGCATTAGGAGGGTCCTTGCCGCAAGAGATTGGAAAAATTACAATGGTTACATATATAGACATTTCAGGCAATAAGTTGCGTGGTGCCATTCCAGCTACAGTTGGAAGTTGCGTAGGATTGAAACATTTGAATCTATCAAGAAATGCCTTAGAAGGTCCTATTTCAAAGGCAATGGAAGATTTGAAATATCTCATTGACCTAGATCTTCTATCAATTTTCTTAACTGGTCCACTACTAAAATTCCTCAAGAAACTTCAAGTTCTTCGCTATCTGAATCTATCTTTCAACAGAGTCATGGGATCCATTCTTCTACTATCACTCAACAAAAACAACCCATCGTAAATACTACCCTCTGCTTTGATAGCATCGCTACTACTACTTTACTCAACACTTCTTGTACATCCAAAGTGGCGGTGTCGCTCAGGGATATCAAATGTATTCATGTTTAGTGCAAATAAAATTGGCCACACAAGGCTACCACTCATGATATATAATTTGCGAATGTATGGAGGTCTTCATGTATTCACAAATGTATATGTACTAATTTGTAACAAATTTGAAATGTACACATACAACCTTTCAATGTAATGTTTCATCTATATTCCTACACTTCCACTATCAATCACACCCCTTATCAACATGTTATTGATAATACAAAAATACTTTTTCGACAAAAAACCAACCAAAAAACCGATACAACCACTGTCTCAAACACGTTGCAACACTAACATAATTTCTCCCAAATAATTACAAACCACATCAACTACAAAAGTAATTACCTATCCAAATCCATATCAAATGTATTCATGTTTAATACCAAACAAATTGGCAACAAAAAGCTACCATTCATGATATCAAATATGCAAATGTACGAAGTCTTCATGTATTTATGTTTAGTTCAAATAAAATAGTCCACTAGCACTCATGATATAAGATGTGCAAATGTATATGTACGAATTTGTAACAAATTTGAAATGTAGAGATAGAACCTTTAAATGTAATGCTTCATCTATTTTCCTACACTTACAAAATCAATTACACCTCTTATCGACATCATCTAAAAAAAAATAACTATCCTTTGGTGCTATTGATGATATTATGAGTGTGCGGTATTTGTATTGTGCATGCATGGGAAGTGGAAGACATTCAAGGCACTTGGACATACATTTGTGCCACTAAAAACTTTGAAGTGGAAGTGAAGAATAGCTGCCAAAATTGTGATGCCAAGAATGTTTATCTCAAATTCCTGGATGGTTTTTTTAAAGTACCAGAAAAAGGACCACGGAAGACCAAGACAGTTCTCGTAGGAGGATCTATTCCAAAAGCAGGTGGGGTGGTGTAATCCATTTTGAAGTGGAAACAATATCTGCCAATTTTTTCAACTGCCGTTAATGGAAATTATCAGCCACACTGTACTCCATTTTCAATAATTTGTGAGCTTATTATTACGCTTTTGTGATGTGATTTCAATAATGAAAATATGGTCGAAATGATTTGGTGAATTTGTTTCTGCTTCACACAAAAAAAAGAAAAATTCCCATCAAGATCAACTATTGCTGTATCTGAATAAAATCTTTATTGAATGTTTTTTTGGGTTGGTTTCTAATTTTCAAGTATTAATTGGGTTTTGGCTCTTTATACACCTTGTTGTTAAAATCAGTTTAGATTGTTTCGTGTCATCTTGTTGCTCCTCTTGATCCCATAAACCTTTCATTTCATCTCAATCAAAAAATAAAAAATTATAAAGATTCGACTAAGATTTGTAACCTTACTAATTTGTCATGCAAAGTTTCTGTGAAATTAATGCATACGTATCTTACCATATTTAGTTTTCCTGCTATGTTTAATGCATGCATGAAATACGTGTGCTTCATTGCTAAGAGAAGATCTGGTCTGTGCGGATTTTTATGGAAGATGCCTTGTTTTGATTTTCTTTCTACTTTTACCTCTGTGCTAAAATGCCGGGTTTTTATATTATTATTTATTTGACCCTCTTTAATAAAAGATAAGTTTTCGGAATCTCGGATACACGTTTGCTTGAAAATCCACAGATTCGACTAACATTGATATTTGGATATTTGATTCTTTAATGTGCATTTTATGATTACATTATAAATGGTGAATAATTAGATCAACATGGTGCAACAAAAATTTCAACAATGCATAGGTAACTTTGGAGAAGGGAAGTATGGTGTAATTCTGAAGTAGTTTGAGGTGGCTAAGAAACCACAAATTCCAATAAAAATGTATTATGGGAGATCTCAGTATATGTACAATGATTGGTTGTCACGGGAGGTAAAGTATAACATGTATTAAAAGAAATAATCCCTTTATGCTCAATCTAGTGTATCTTTTGCACTAAAGAATAAGTAGTATAATTATCACGATATGTAATGACAATTGTGATTTTTTTCTTTCCATATGATCAAGCTTAAGGCATAACAACAATTAGGTTGTAATAATTGTTGTAAATTGATTAAGCACATATTGAGTAGATCATACCAAATATCATGCCGTCTATCATTCATCTTGTTTAACCTAGTAGATGCTTTATGTTTAAATATGGATTGAATTGTTTTTGGAAAGTATTGTTGAGGGGAGCAATATTGCCTCCCAAGACAATGCTTTAACATATGGTTGACTTGGGCAAGTTGTGGATTCCTTAGATGTACAATGTCACTCTTGATTTATTTGATCTCGATATTCATAGTATGGATGTGCATTTGAAACTAATTTTGCATGACTTTAATTGATTCTAGGATAGCCTTATATAATATATGCCATTTCCATGAACGGTTATTGATGAAAGATCCATAAGACTTGGCCTAAGAGGATATTTTGAGTTAGTATTAGTTACAAATTGATTAAAACATGATATAGCCATAAAGAATAATTTGTTATGATGAATTTGTAAATCGACCCGAAAATCCACACACACTAAACGACAAAAAAAAAACAGATCACTTTTTTTTTTTTTTGACTTGCTTGAAGTATAGACGACACCATAGGTGCTTACAAAGAGCTACAACCAACTCACGATAAGCTTGACACACATTGACCACATATACAATACCCATCGCGAACAATTCACTTTTCTTTTTGACAAGACAACATAGAAGTCCAACCATAGAACACACTTCCCATTAGGGCATACCACAGTGAGAAATTCTTGAAGGTTATTTATTTTAATAAAACATCTTTCAATTCTTATCTTACTTTTCAAGGAGATTCTGGATATGATTCGTACAATTCATCTTACAAAACTAAGTTTCTTCCTTTTACACTGCAGAGTAATTAGCTTAAAGTCTTCTCTATTATGACAATTATTTGTTTGATTCATTTATTTAATAAAGAAGGTAATTTAATTCCACAAGGCCATCTATTCACACTTATAAAACTACTAAAACTCGTTCATACCCCTATTACAACATGGGTTCGCACTCAACACACTTAAGAGAAGATTTCAAAGCACCTTGGAAAAAGCTAGAGGAAGAAGTCGACTTGAATTCATCTTTAAGATCTCATTAGTTATTAACTAGGATTTTATTGAAGCTTGAGAATTTATCCAGAATGATTAAAAATTTTACTTAGGCTTCACTGGATGAGTTTTACAAAAGAAAACAATTTACCTTTCAAATGGTTGAGAGATAGATTACATGGTTTCTAAACTATTTCCTCCTACTTATTAAATCTTATTATCTTCTAAAAACTAACCATTTATTTCACCTTAAGATCATTTTTAAGAATTCACCATAAAAAAAGATAATGTTTGCTAGGGATATCAAGTTATATAATTTTACTTTACAAAGGATAGTTTCCTCTTTGATAATTTATGGAATTGATTGTTATCAAGTAGGTCACCTTTTCATTAATTTATTCACCTATAAATTGTAGTTTTAACTTTTATAAGGGCTATCCAACCCATTTTATTTTGCTTAAAAACACATTATTACTATGCCTTAGAAATATTACAACTCAACATTTATTCTCAAGAGAAAAGTTTAATAGTACTCATCTCATGCGAAAACAAATAATGAGATAACCATCCCAATGAATTTTGTCCGCCACCAAAAAGGAAAAAAAAGGTGCTTCAACCACTAAAAAACAAGACCCCCTTAAAAAAAAGAATAAAATACGGTCTCCCACTGTCTCCCGCCAAACATGCTAATGAATGGCCATAAAGAGAAAATAGGAGGGTAGGCGTCCCACTCCAAGTCACCTTCACGCCCCCACTATCCATAAATACATGATGGAGGGAAGCGAATAAGCATACGCCAAACAAGGAGAAAATAATTGTCATAAATAATAGTAGGTTTGTGGAAGGAAAATAAAATTCTCCTTTAATTTAAAAGATTAAACGCAAGCAAGTCAGTTGCAGGACCAAATGACCTAGGGGAAGGAACTAATGATTAGCATTATGACGAAAACGCCGCAATGACCAACCATGGCATCACAATGGAAAAACTCTTCCTTTACGTGAAACGAGGTTCATGCTAAATGAAAATTATCAATAATAAAATAAAACATCTTAAAGGTAATTAATAATAGTATTCATAAAAATTGACACTAAAATCAAATAATCGTCAATCGAAAATTACTTTATAATACTATAATTACCATTACATTTTTTTCTATTATTTTTACAATTAAAAGAAAAATAATGATAATAATTAATCATATTAATAACAATCAACAGGAAATATCGATAAAGCAAGAAGAAGATTTTCCTTTAATAGGATAATCGCAATGGACGTTGCGGGGTTAGCACAGAGAACATCGACACCGACATAGCAGGCATGATGAAGAGGAGAAAAAATAATTATCCTCTGCATGACAAGGTGAATCCTCTAATGTTCGACTTAAAACACAACGAAATTCAACACTTAGCAACACATTCGTCAAGAAGAAAAAGAGCAACTATGAACGAGGCATTACAAAATTTTAAACAAATTGATTCATACATGATATAGCCGTAGAGAATAATGCAATGTCATATTTTGATAGACCATAAAATATAAAGGAGAGGGAAAAAAATGGGAAGCCCAAATATGAATAAGAGTAACTCCAATGTTAATAAAAAGAGGAGGCCTAAACGTAATTTTTAGAAAAAAATGATATTGGTTAAAATAAAATGTCTATTAGTCGATATAGATGATGAATTTTATGAAATAAAAATGGGTTTTTAATTATCCTAATGTGATGAAAAAATATTCAAGCCCGATTTTAAAATGTCTTTTTCCTATTATGTTGTTATTAATGAGAGTAAAGATTTCAATTCCGTAAATTATGCCAAAAATTATAAAAATGAAAATAGGTATTTTCTTAATTCATCATAATGAAGAAAAAATTAGATGGATTCGAAAATAGAGTTAGTTAATTTCTAAATATGCTTGAAAGGTGATTTTTCTAATAGAAAACCCTAGAAAGAGGCCCTAAGAGGAGTACCAACAATGAAACCTTAGGAAATTTTTGAAAATTTGATTTAGGGAATGAAATAGATAAAAAATGAATTGAATATGAATACAAACCCTAGAAGGTGATAAGATCAATTTGGGATAGCACGACTTAGGCCAAATAAGTTATGGATTTAATCAACAAATAGGTTCATCAAATTATTTGACTTGTAATTCAAATAAAGGGTGTAATGTATGTATGTGTTTTACTTCACTCGGATTAGGGTTAATAACAAGAGATGTATTTTGATTAATTAATTTTCACTAACATTCAAATCAAATGATGTGTATTTAGCAATATGCAAGTTAAAACAATCGAAGAAAGTGTTAAATGAAAAAGACACAAGAATGGTGATTTACTTAGTTGATGGGATGTTATGAAGGTTAATATATTAGTGAAAGAAAGGTGAAAAGCCTAGATATAATATGCAAGTTATTCATTTGTACATATGTCTATGCAAAATGAATAGGGATAAAATTGTTAGATGTGTATGAAATTGTTTGGTAGTTTCATACCTATTTGGAGAATCAAAATGGAAAGATGTTAATCTTCAATGAAATTTTGTGCATGCACAATCAATTAAAATATGTTATTGTGTGAAAACATATGTTTTGTTAATCATTATTGGTAAATGGTTTTGAAGGGGACCACACCCCGAAGAATAAAGAGGTCAAAAGCTAGATATTACATGAGTTCTGCACACACGGAGGAAAGGCCAAACAACTAGAAATAATAAAGAAGCACAAAGCAAAAGAACAACTTGCCAACAAGAAGCCTAAGAACAACAAAAACATTTGAAAACATATTTATTAAAAATGTGTGAAGCACTTTATATGATCACTAGGCCTCCTTCCTTGGATTGAAAATTCCAAATTTTCTCTGAAGTTATAGAAGCCACCCATTTGTATTACTCCTCTTGTTGGGTGCTCTCAAAGAAGTTTGTTCACAAACTTGAAAAGATGATTAAAGACGTTTTTGGGATAATCCATCTATAGGAAAAGGGTTTCATAGATTTGCATGGGAATATTATTGTCTTCCTAAAGACTCTTGAGGATTATGCCTTATCAAAATTCTTCAACAAGGGTATGCCCTATGTGGCAAATTGATTATTCATGTCATTGAAGGACATGAAGGCCGGAAAGTGCTTCTATGTCATGACATCGTTGAAGGTGCCCTGTTCGACTACCCAACATGGAGAGGCTTGGGCTTTGCTAACCTTCTCATTTCTTCAGTCTAAGTCAAAATCATGGGTACCTTTGTTATTTAAAGTATTTTGATGGCTTGGGAAAAGTCAAACCCCGGTTCCTATGGTATGGTGATGGCTTCAATGAAGGTATTTAATGTAATCTCCACTCTTTATTATTCGGAGGAGATGCCATGAATTCCTACACTTCACTTTTTCAAACATAGGATATGTACTATACAAGATATTTAATGCAAACAAACTCAATCTTGACCGGCATGATATATTATCAAGGCCAATTTAAATCAGCTCTAAGGAACATAGCTAGCATTGAGGATATCATATGATTTTTAGTGATGCACATGCCCTACAAGGTCATAGTCCTTCCAAATTGACATTTTTGGAAAGATTGGAAGTGGTTTGTTTCCACTCCATTCCATAATTATTCTACAATAAAAGGATGTGGATGAATTTTACCTCATAGGTCCATATGGTAGATAAGCTTAACATTCACCGTGAGATTTGATCTACCACTACGGTTTGGTGAATGAGAATCCATACTATTTGGAAAACCTTTGTGGAGTCCAAAATTTCCCACTTTCTCTAGTGTGTTTTACACCAGGGGCTCTGCTGGGACTCATCTTGTGCATCTAGGAGTTTCCAATCTAAAGTTACCATTCTGTGGTCATTTATAAACACTCCATCTTTTTGGTTTTGTCCCAAAAGTCCAAAATTCTTGGGGATGGATCCACTCCTTTTTCTACCCTTTATGGCTAAAATGTTTCTCTTGGTAGCATGTCTTGTTTGGGGAAAATCCCAAAATTCCACATAATTTCAATCAAATTTGGCACGCTTTCGGAGGGGAAATTAGTTTTGGATTAGGAAAGAAAGAAACACTTGTTTGTTTTCTAGTTTTGATGTTGATCAACATTTCTCGATTTATAACAAGTCCATGGTTATCACTAATGTCTTACTATAGATTCGAGTCTAGGATAAGAAACTAATAGTGGAGGTGGAACATCTTCAAACTCTCTTGCATCATTAGGGAGATGCTCCTTGTAATGTTTCCCATGTCCCGCCATCCCCTAATCACCTCTCTCTACCTCATGATAGTGGCGGTGGTCATCGATAGGTGGTGGCTATTAAAGCTACTCATAGTGCAACTCCATTAGCTATTCTTGTCACTCACCGCATGGCTCTTCCTCCGAGACATGGATTCTCCTCTCGTGCCCTCTCCTCGCCATAGGGGTTGGGGCTCACCCTTGCCTCTTAGATCATGAGGTTGGGGCTCTTTTCCTTTTCTTGAGATGCTCCTTCGGCTTCTCATGATGGGTGGAGTATGCCAACGCCTTCGGATAAATTTCCATGGCTTTCTCTTTTCATTTCCCCCTCATGGGTTTTGGTAGAAGATGCTAAAGAATAAGACCATCTTTTGGCACCTCAGTGGGATTTTCTAGACTACGAAAAGGAATTTATAGGATTTGGATAGCATGATCAAGACCTGCCCCTAGTTGGTTCACAATTTGCGACGGTGGCTTGATCTTTTGTTCCTATTTTTCTCGTGATATATTTGATTGTTTTTCTTTAGGATTTTTGTGTTCCTAGGCATCTTTTTGGTCTATTTTTTTGTGGCATTGGGGCTGCTTCCCATACCACTCACATTTTTGTGAATAGTTTTGTATCTTTTACTTGTTAATAATATAAGATCTATTTCATAAAAACTCCAATATACACATAGTTTGGTTGGTTTGGTATGTAGTAACATATAAAATAATTACGTGGTAATGAGGACGATGTCATAATGGCCCCCACCCTCCTAACATAGTGGTTGGTTAAGCTGTGATATGAGTATGAATTATTTCTCATCTTCCCTATTCTTCTCTATGTTAATAATATAAAAAAATTGTATAACTTTCCTCTGGATACATGACTTACTATCAAATTCCAATATTATCCTTCAATATACCCGACATTAGTTTGTAGATTTTTATCTATGACAACATAAAACCCTCAATATATCATAATCCTTACATGATTATGATGATGCCACAATGAAAATGGCCCTTCTAAAATTGCGATGGTTAATTAATCACAACATTTGTGTATGTTCTTTTCTCTGCGCATTCAACAATAAAAATTAATAACAATATAAATAATAATTAAATAATATCAACTTTTTTGTGTTATAATATAATAATATTTTTTTAATATAATATTAACATTAGCAATATACATAATACTAATACTAATACTAATAATATTAATGATATTAATTTTTTTATTTTTAAAAATTCAAATAATAATGAATATAATTATAATATAATATATAAATTATAGTAATATGAATATAATTATAATACAATTAATATAAATAATATTAATTATAATACATAAACTATTATATTTATGATGATGATAATCATAATAAGATTTTCTTAATATTTTAATAATTATAAATAATAATTTTAATATGAATTTCAATCATTTTTAGTATTATTATTAAAAATAATTTTATATTTAACTTTTATTATAATAATTATAGTTATATATATTTTAGATAGTTAAATGCTTTTGACCAAGCTATAAACCTAGAGGGTTGATGGGCCCTACCTTACATAAGCAAAAGATGTCATCGTGAAAGTACAACAAAACACAACCCCATAGCCAAGGGGCCAAAAACAAATGAAGGCCATACAAGGATGAGGAACATGAAGCCGACAAAAAAACATGAAGGAAAAAGGAATAAGAGAAAGAAATAGAAACCAATCAGAGATTTCGAGAATATCTACCTCTTCCTTCACTTGGACCAAATCAGTTTGTGGCCATGAAACTCGATCAACATAAATTGAGAGTCACCATATTTTTAGGAATATAAAGGATGAACTCGCTACGGCCTAAAAATCCACCACATGCTCACTGCAGAGTAGTGATAGGGGAAATAATAGTAAACAGATTCGGAGAAAGAACCCTAAAAATGAAAGCACCATGAGAACAAAATACGATGAACGACTTCCACAAATTGGAGAAGGACACAATTTTTATGCTCCAAATTACATAGAGAACCTTAATTCAGCCCAAAGAGGGGATGGAGTAGGGCCGGTTATTGAAAATAGGGTAGAGAGAGGACACATTAGCCACCACTTCATCTAAACCCACATGGTAACGAGGATAGATGAAGTGATTTGCAATGCCACCACCACTAAATCCTTGTTAGCACACAAAAAAGGGAATTAGACATAAAGATGCCAATTATCTCGAGTTAACCCATGCCCTCTGTGAGCTCTATAAATAATCGATGCCCAAAACATTCTTAATTACATTCGGATCGGATTCGAACGAAAGAGAAAGACATGCCATAGATGAGTAGAGGACACCACATTAAAATAGACCATTTCTAATTTCTCAACTTGAAAAGAAATAAGAGGGAAATAGGGATGCACCATGAATGAAGGGAATGAAGAAAGAAATAGGAAGGTAGAAAGTGACACGAATGAGAGTGGCCAAACACCCTTCCAATTTTAATTTCCCAGGACACATGTGAGGGGATAACTTCACAATCATGATGAAGGGTGGAATAAAGAAGCACCTAACCCTTAGCTTTATCACGAATGATGGCATCATCATGTTGATTAACCCCAAAATTAGAAAGGGTATCCATATATTGATTGTTTTCATGATAAAAATGGAGGATTGACCATTCACATAGGAAGGAAAGAAAATAAATGATCGATTAATGAATATATTAAGAAACCAAGCCATTGTCTTACCCTTGTATATGGAAAGAGTGATACCTTGTGAGTCCCCTTTGATGCAAAAATTAGAACAACCACAGGTTCAAAGATAGATTGATACCAAATAAAAATGTTTGCACCTTAACTACTTTACTAGAACCAAGGGGAAACCGGTAGGATCCATATTTGATAAACATTCCCCTCTTATCATGAAGAATATACCACCTTTTGAAAAACTAGGATTCCCTTTGGAAGAATTGTCAAAATTGAGTCTGCGAGAATCCGGAGGGTGGATGCCAAGGAGTCTTCTGACGCAACACCAATTTAGCAACCTTGGAGATACATTTAGACAAAATGGCTCTAGGAGGAGGAAGGAGGATGAGGGGACAAGCGCGCCAAATCTCAACATCCCGCTAGACACCTACTAGAGAAATTAGCAATATATTTGTAATGTGTACTTATTTTTTTGAAATATCCACCTTGATCTTGGAAATGACATTGGACAAATAGGAATATTCATCATAGAAGATGAAAAGATTGCATTCCCACCAAATAAGTCAAAGAAGAATAATTGGGTCATAGAGAAAAATAGAACTAAGAACAAAACCATAACCGAGTTTCACCCAAGAGGAGATGGTGGAGACAAGAGAAGCACCACGGTTCCACGATAAAGGAATCTTATCACAAAGCCAATTGGTGCTCAAAATAGTCTCGCCCCAATTTGACTTTGAAAATCTATCGATTTGTGGCCTCCTCACTTATCTTTTCCCCCTGTTGTGCCCTCGTTAATCTTTGCTACATTTTTAATTTATCCTGGGTTGTAGATGACTTAGGGGTCCATGGTTTTCTCCTTGTTTCTTTGTTCCTCTAGAAAAGGTCTCTAATTTGGGTCTCCCTTTTTATGTTCATCTAAAAAAATTTAGTTCTCCCATGTTTTCCATTCTCCACGGTCGGGATTTGTCTTCCTTGTCATTTTTTCCCTAAATACTTGAAGAAAAATGAATGGATGTATCTCTAAGAAACATATTTGAGCCTTGTAACATTTCTAAATTCTCTCTCCTTGGAGAAAATTTCATTTTCGGGCTTGAATGATCATTTTTCTATGTTTTACGGTTTGACGGGTGTTTCTCCCGGTCAAATTTGTATCCTTGCATCGATAGGAAATGGCACATCTTTTGGTTGGACGTGGCTTTGTTGGGTACTTCAAAATTTTTATGAAAATCCTCAACTCAAAATGTGTCCACGTGGAGGCACAACGCTCATTTGAGGATCTACTTTTTGGTTTGGCCTTAGAGTAGCACCGGGAGAACACATGGAGGTCTTTGTTGCTTTTCCAAACTTAGAAAATTTTTTTATGAAGTTGGTATAGTTTGGTGGAAACAGGACATGTTGTGAGCTCATGATCATTCAGGGTCTCTGCTTTGGGCACCATCCTTAAGTTGTGCCATGGAGACACTTGGAGGAACTGAACATGTTTGGGGACCGACCCTTGAGTTTCATTTTAAAGAAGTGCCAGGATGACACATGGAGGCCTTCGCTCACTTTAAAATTTTCTTAGACTTTTCAATGGCCAAAGGATATTGCCTCAGAGCATGAAACGTGGCTCCTTCCACCGAGCTTCAAGTATTCAGACAAACCTTGTGGAGCAGGACACGTGGCGAGCCCACGCTCTCATGTTCAAGGTATCAAATTTTTGGGACCTTCTCAAGGTGTGTAATGGTGACATGCATGGTATTTTTAAAATTCAAAGAGGGGGGGTGGACCATCGGAGGAAACTTGGATTTTTTGTCTCTTAAGGATTAAAATCTCAAAATGTCCCGTAAGACTGATGAGGGAAATAGTCAATGTTTTACCCAACGGTCAATGACCCACTGGAGGTGTAGACTCTTGGGGGGAATTTGAAAAAAATTCCTTTTGGGAGAAAAGAGTCAAAAGTAAAAAGGGAAGCGTGGTTTTGCTCGAATCACATTTGGACACGTGTCAAGCTCATTTCTCGAGGGCGGAGCTGCGGGGAAAACTTGGAAAATTTTCCTTTTTCCAAAAAGAGAGTAAAATGGTAGAATTTGGCTGCAGTTCCTTCGGAACCACATTCGGACACGTGTTAAGCTCATTTCCCGAGGGAGGAGGTGCGGAGAAAAATAGAATTTTTTTCCATTTTTCCAAAAAGTTGTAAAATTCAAAGGAAGCCCCTGGGTCTATTTTTAAGTTTGAATCTTCCACGTGACATGACCCAAATTCAAAGTAAAGATCAATGACAACTAAGAGTTTGAATATGATTTTCCCCCATTTTTCTAAAACACGTCTGGAAGTGCGAGTTCTCCATGATTTCTTGGTATTTTCTACATGCCAAATAGAGAGGGAGTTAATTTTGATATCTAAGTTTGGTGGGGAGATCTGGAAGATGTCTTTTCCATTAAAATGGTCTGACTTTCGTGCTCGATTAGATTTTCCATTTTTCTTCTCCCAGAACACAAGGAGCTAAATTTGATAGATTAGGGGTGGAAGTGGTTGGAAAATTGAAGGAATAGTGATCTACCAAAGGAAAGAGTTGAATGGGAGATATTCGATGAAATCTAACCCCTCGAGCACTGACACTTTTTAGATCGATTATATGAGAATCACGAAAAATCATGTCGAGCACTCGTGCATTAAAAGGTTTTTTCTTATTGGGGAGAAAGGGCTATGTTGTAAATGTTATAAATGGCACAAATTTTTAGTGTAAATGGTTGAGAGTTGGAGGTTAGAGCTTAGAGTGTTATAGGTCTGAAAATTCCCAATAGAAAAATTTGACAAAGCCCATCTTTTTTAAGAATCATTTTGAGAAACTAGGTTATCTATTTTTGTATTAAGTTTTATTATGTCAAGGTGGTTGCAAGTGTACAACCATTGAAAAGCTCTGAGACTATTCTAGAAACTTTCCCCTACTAATAGATTTAATCAAATTTGAGTTTTTCTGTGTTGTCTTGAGAAAAATGTGTTTGTTTTATTTCTAATGTATGCAAGTAGTTTTTCTTGTTTCTGTTGCAATCTTGTATTAAAATTGATTCAATCACACAGCCTCAATCCTTGTGATAGTTTAGTGGCATCTGTAATTTCATTTCTCAGAAGATATTTCATTTGGGATTGGAATAAATGATTTAAAATCACTTTTCTTTCATCTGTTGATAGAGATTTTCTATAAGCCTCTGGTGTACCTTAGGCATGATTTGGCTTAGATCTTGATGCTTTGTTGGATTTTCTAACTCAATCCTTCATGATAGAATCTCAAATATTGTGTGAAAGAGTGCTAATCTGGGCCTCCATTGAAGCACATATTCTAGTTAAAGAAACATTTTAGCTATTTTGTGGCATTTTGTTGGTTTAACCTTCCATTTTGTAAGATTCCTCAAGGATCTAGTGAATCAAGTTCACCCTGCCCCACCTCCCACCAAAAATTTCATTCAAAAACAACCAATCCTACCTGTACTACCCTTGTTTTCCTTGTGTGTACACAAATGCATAATCTTCTGTTACCAAAACATGTAGAAGCAATCAAGGGTCTCAAATGTCTTTAGTAACTTTTCCTTGTTGTGAAAATATCTCCATGATCTAGAAGTGACAACTCGTGAGAGTCAGATCTGTGTGTTGATCATATTTTCCCAAGGTCTTCTCTATAAAATTTATGCAAAAGAAGGATTTATCATCATTCTTCAATAAATAGAGGTTACAAAATAGGTTCTCTTACCTTGGTTGAAAGGCACAACCTAAAATAGTTAGGATCAGATCACATCCTTTTAAGGTGCTACCCACTCCTTTCAAAACCTGAGTGCTAAAAATTTAGATAGATTACTTCCCAGCTACAAAATGACATACATGATTATCTATCTACCTCTAAGTGTCTTACAAAATCCATGATGCTACTTGGTCCTTTGAAGGAGATTAAATTTGGGTACCAACATGCTTCTAGCGCATTGCTTAGGGGGAATTATTTTGAATTCCCTGGGAACTAATTTACATCAACACGAGACTAATTTGTTGATTCACTACTAGTCCATATCTATTTATCCCATCAACACACTAAGTGGCACCATTGCCGGGGATTTCAATTCAAAATCAAGACCCCCCTAGTAAAACACTTATTGTATGCTCCAAGTGTTGTGTGTAATTCTTTCAGTTTTCACACCTAGTGCACTAGCTTTCATTTGATAATTCTAGGTAAAGAAAATTTAGAATCTTTCCATTTCCAGTTTCTAGCATTGATAGACATTTGACATATCATATTTAGTGCATTTGCACAACTAAGGTGGAAATCCTTAGTGGCGAATCCTTGTTGATATGATTTTTAATGAGTACCAAGTGTCTTAAAACTCTATCAAAGTTAGATTTGTTACTAATATTTGTAAATTTGGAAGGAAGAAGATCTTTCTTTGCTAGGGATCCTACTAGGACATTGTTTCCAAAGCTAGGAAAAGAAAAATCAGAAGGAAGAAAATCCTGAGAGTTGTTGGAGATCAATAGACAAGAAGAGGGATCTCCATTGATGAAAGTGATCGGCCTATCATTGAAGACTTGCCATTCAAGTGACTCTAAATCAGGTAGCCTCTTTGTGGAATTGAACTCTCCAGCTGAGAGAGGGGCCTTCATTTGATTTTGAAAGGTTTGCTTCACATTCTACACCTGTCTTTTCTAAGAGTTGATAGAGATTTCCAAGAGACAAGGCCTTTGGGGATATCCATTTTGAAAATTATACTCTTGTGTTCCAAGGACCCTCTACCCCTCATCAATTTGTCACCCTCTCAAGGTCACCTCCTCAAATCAACATGGCCTAACCCCCACCCAGACCCCCTTTTTGTTGTAAACACCTTTTGGACCTATAAATTTTGTGGGAATGGCTGGATATCCAAATGTAGTGCCTCAAGATGTAAGGAACAAATGCCAAAGTTCCAAGGAAACAATGCTATTACTGGTGATCAACATCTAAAGATTTTTATCAATATGATGGAAGATTTTGAGATTGAACATGAAGATGTATATATCAAGTTGTTTATCCATACCTTGAAGAAGATGCTAGGACTAGTATAAAGCATTTCCAGATAACTCTATTGATTCTTGGACTGAGATGAGTAAATGCATTTAGATTGCAATATGGTGATAGAACTGACCCTAGGTTTCTTTTGACATAATTTGAAAACATCAAAAAGAATCCTAATGAGTCAGTACATGATTTCAACACAAGGTTTAATAAGACCTTGAGGAGATTTCCTATTAGGATAAGGCCTTGTGATGAGTCATGTTTGATCAAATATACTGATGCATTTGATAAAAAGGCTACATATTACTTAAGAGACAAGAACCCCACAAATTTGAGGCAGGCCTTCACCATGGCTTTGCAAATAGAGAACAATATCAAGGAATTGGAAAGCCTCCAAAGAGGGAGGGTGTAAAGCTGGTTAACCCAAAAAACCCAAACAAGCAAGGCTTGCTGATTTGGAAGAAGTTGTGAAGACTTTGGTAGGGGTTGTCAAAGAAATTTCCTACAAGCTAGCCTAGGATGAGAAGGGAATTGGGCAGAGCTCACAAGGTCAACACAAGCAACAAGGCCAAGATAGGTTCACAAATCACCAAAGATATGATGATAGAGGAAAGGGACCTGTTGGATTTGGAAATAGATAGTCCCAAGCCAGGGATAATAGAATGGTACCTGATCCTTTGGTTGCTAGAGTTGTTGTGGTGGAGGAGACATATGTCATTGATTGGTGTGACAAATGTTTCATGCCTCATGCTCCTTGTGAAGAAGATCAACAAGAAGAAGAAGAAGTGATGATGATAATGATGATGATGCCTACATGATGGAGATCCCTGCAAGTTCACCAAGGGAAGAAACTTCAACTGAGGTAATAAGTGCTAGAACTACTTTGCTTTTTTTGATTGCATCCACCGGGTACCTCTTCTTCCTCCCTCTCATACTTTAGAAGTAGACACTGTACAAGATTTTGAATTTCCCACTAATGATTTTGAATACTTGAGGGCATTAATGATTGAAAAGTATGATGGAGGAGTTCCTTCAGAAGAAGATAGGTAAACTATTAATGAATGTTGTAGTTTCCCAAGAAAAGGAGCACAATACCAGAAGTAAAGCTGCCAAGGGGCCACAAGCCAAGTCAAAATTTCCATTGCTTACCAAAGAAACCCCAAAGAAAAATGCATCTAGCAGAGAGCTTGTTTCCCCAAGAAAAACTTGTGTCCCTCCCCATGCCCAAACTGAAAAGAATCCCATTCCATCTGATGAATTTGCCAATCTTTCTCCTAGTGTTGCTTTACCCAAATTTGTTCCATATGACATTGCCCAAGTTTTGAGTCAAATCAAAATTCCTGTCCCAATTGTTGAGTTGCTTAGGATCCTTGAGCACAAGAAGAGGGCTTTTGAATATTTAGGATTCAAAGAGGAAGAGATCATACAAGGCAGAGATGTAAACAAGGTTGAGATTCCCCTTACTATTGTAGAGTTGGAAAAGCCACAAGTGTTGGAAGAGCTGGGGGAACCACCAGAGGTTTATTTAGGAACTTCTTTGGTTAAATCCCAGTTGAATGTGGATCCATTCTTCACTACCCTAGTTATCAAAGACAAGTTGTTACATAATTGTATGTTTGATTCTAGAGCTTCATGTAATGTCATGCCTCTTGAGGTCATGAATGAATTAGGTATCAAAGTAAACAAGCATATGGGAAGTGCACTTCCATGGACTCTAGAGAGGTGCTAGTGGTGGGATGTGTCAAAGATTTGGTTGTGCAACTTGCATCTTATCCTGGAAGGAACTTAAAGCTTGATGTAGTGATTGTTGATTGCCCCAAAGTGGGGGATGTTGTTGTCAAGAAAGTGGGCAGCAAGTGTTGGTGGTAGTGTGAAATGGACATGTCTTATGCCACTATCCCCATTGAAGGAAACTTGGTGAAATTATATGGAGAGAAGAAGATGTTGTACTTGATTGAAGACCCAAGCAAATGCATCTTATGAAGTTTTGCAAGTAGATGCTGATCTTAACAATTTGTGAGTTTTGTGGATTTTAGGGAGTATGAAAGTGTTGAAAATAGAGCTCCTAAGTATGTTGTTTTTTCTGGGAATTTAGTCTATGATTCAGCCTTGAAAAATGTTAAAGAATTTGACTTAAACACAATGGAGGAGCTTCAGAGAAAATGGATGGTTTACAAACTAAACAAAGAAGAAAAAGAGGTATATTTCTAGTTGATGAAAACATATCAAAACCTCTTGGCATGGTCATACCCAAGATGGTAGGCACTTGAAGATTTTCCTTGATTGTTTTCTTTGAATCAAGGTAAATCATTTTCCTTGATGTATAGTTTTGTTTGTTCATGTTTTTGTGTTTTTCATTCTGTCCTCGGTGACCTATTTTTGTGGTTTCTCTATTTTTTTTGAAGATGGCTCTGTTTCTCTACTCTGCAAGATGACTCCATTTCCCAATGGATATTTTTGGCACTTGGTCTACCTTTGTTCTTGTGGCACTCACAGGAGTGCCCATCCCCGAGTCGGAGCTGATGTTGGTGCTCAAAATAGTCTCGCCCCATTTTCCTTTGAAAATCTATCGATTTACGTGGCCTCTATCACTTTTTTTCCCCATGTTGTGCCTAGTTAATCTTTGTTACCATTTTTAATTTTTCTGGGTCATAGATCACTTATGGGTCCATGGTTTTCTCCTTGTTTCTTTGTTCCTCTGGAAAAGGTCTGTAATTTGGGTCTCCCATTCTCTATGTTCATCTAAAAACTTGGGTTCTCCCATGTTTTCCATTCTCCATGGTCGGGATTTGTTTTCCTTGTCATTTTTCCCTAAATACTTGAAGAAAAATGAATGGATGTATCTCTGAGAAACATATTTGAGCCTTGTAACATTTCTAAATTCTCTATCCTTGGAGAAAATTTCATTTTCAGGCTCAAATGATCATTTTTCTATATTTTACAATTTGACGGGTGTTTCTCCCAGTCAAATTTACATCCTTGCATCGACAGGGAAATGTGGCACCTTTTGGTTGGACATGGCTTAGCTTGAGGTACTTCAAAATTTCATGAAAATCCTCAACTCAAAATGTGTCCACGTGGAGGACGACACTCGTTTGAAGATCTACTTTTTGGTTTGGCCTTGGAGTAGCACCGGAGGACACGTGGAGGTTTCCACTGCTTTTCCCAGACTTAGAAAAATTTTATGCATTGGTAAATTTTTTGGTGGAATAGACACATGGTGAGCTCACACTCATTTAGGGTCTCCACTTTGGGCACCATCTTGAAGTTGTGCCATGGAGACATGTGGAGGAACCATGCATGTTTGGGGACCAACCCTTGAGTTTCATTTTAAAAAGCTCCAGGATGACACATGGAGGCCTCCACTCACTTTGCATTTTTCTTAGACTTTTCAACATGGCTAAAAGGAGACTGCTTCAGAGCATGACACATGGCTCCTTCAACTGAAATTCAAGAATTCAGACAAACCTTGCGAAAAGCAGACATGTGATGAGCCCGCTTGTTCAAGGTATCAAATTTTTTGGACCATCTCAAGGTGCGCCATGGTGACACGTGGTAGTTTGAAAATTCAAAGAGGTGGGGAGGTGGACCATCGAAGGCAACTTGGATTTTTTCCTCTTAAGGATTAAAATCTCAAAATGGCCCGCAAGCCCGATGAGGAAATAGTCAATGTTTTACCCCGGTCAATGGTGGAGGCGTAGACTCTCGGGGAAATTTGGAAAAATTTCCTTTTGGGAGAAAAGAGTCAAAAGTAAAAAGGAAGCATGGTTTTGCTTGAATCACATTTGGACACGTGTCAGGCTCATTTCTCAAGGGTGGAGCTATGGGGAAAACTTGGAAAATTTTCCCTTTTCCAAAAAGAGAGTAAAATGGTAGAATTTGGCCACGGTGGTTCCTCTCAACCCACATTTGGACACAGTGTCAGATCATTTCCTAGGGCGGAGGTGCGGAGAAAAATGGATTATTTTTCCATTTTTCCAAAAGTTGTAAAAATTCAAAGGAAGCCCCTGGTCTATTTTTAAAGTTTGAATCTTCCACGTGGACAACCCAAATTCAAAGTAAAGATCAATGACAACTAAGAGTCTAAATCTGATTTTCCCCATTTTTGAAACATGCCTAGAAGTGTGAGTCTCCATGATTTCTTGGTATTTCTACATGCCAAAAGAGAGGGAGTTAATGTTGATATCTAAGTTTGGTGGGGAGATCTGGAAGACATCTTTCACCATTAAAATGGTTTGACTTTTGTGCTCGATCAAATTTTCCATTTTTCTTCTCCCAAGCACACAAGGAGCCAGATTTGATAGATTAGGGGTGGAAGTGGTTGGAAAATTGAAGAAAGAGTGATCTACCAGAGGAAAGAGTTGAATGCGGGAGATATTCGATGAGATCTACCCCCTCGAGCACCTGATGACTTTTTGTAGATCTGATTTTGAGAATCACAATCAAAATCATGGCGAGCACTGGTGCATTAAACGTTTTTGTCTTTTGGGGAGAAAAGGGGCTATGTTGTAAATGTTATAAATGGCACAAATTTTTTGTGCAAATGGTTGGAGGTTAGAGGTTAGAGGTTAGAGTGTTATAGGTCGAAGATAATTCCCAAGAGGAAAATTTGACAAAGCTTGTCATTTGAGAATCCATCTAAGAAACTAGGTTCTCTTTTGTATTAAATTTTATCATGTCAAGGTGGTTGCAAGTGTACAACCATTGACAAGCTCTGAGATTGTTCTAGAAACTTTCCCCTGACTAATAGATTTAATCAAATTTGAGTTCTTTTGTTTTTCTTGAGCAAATGTGTTTGTTTTATTTCTGAAATGTATGCAAGTAGTTTTTCTTGTTTTTGTTGCAATCTTGTATTAAAATTTGATTCAATCACATAGGCCTCAATCCTTGTGATAATTTAGTGGCATCTGCAATTCCATTTCTCAGAAGAGCTTTCATTTGGGATTGGAATAAATGATTTAAAATCACTTTTCTTTCATCTATTGACAGAGATTGTCTATAAGCCTCTAGGTGTACCTTAGGCATGATTTGGATTAGATCTTGATGCTTTGTTGGATTTTCTAACTCGATCCTTCATGATAGAATCTCAAATTGTGTGAAAGAGTGCTAATTTGGGCCTCCATTGAAGCACATATTCTAGTTAAAGAAACATTTTAGCTATTCTGTGGCATTCTGTTGGTTTAACCTTCCATTTTGTAAGATTTCTCAAGGATTTGGTGAATCAAGTTCACCCTGCCCCACCTCCCACCAAAAATTCATTCAAAAACAACCAATCCTACTTGTACTACCTCTGTTTTCCCTGTATGTACATAAATGCATAATCTATGTTACCAAAACATATAGAAGCAAATCAAGGTCTCAAATATCTTTAGTAACCTTTTCCTTGTTGTGAAAATATCTCCATGATCTAGAAGTGACAACTCGTGAGAGTCAGATCTAGTGTGTTGATCATATTTTCCCCAAGGTCTTCTCTATGAAATTTATACAAAGGAAGGATTTATCAATTTTATTCAATAAACAGAGGTTAAAAAATAGGCTCTCTTACCTTGGTTGAAAGGCACAACCTAAAATAGTTAGGAACAGATCATATCAGGTGCTTTGCCACTCATGTTCAAAGTTTGAGAGTAAAAATTTAGATAGATTTCTTCCCAGGCTACAAAATGACATACATGATTATCTATCTGTCTCGGAGTGTCCTATCAAATCCATGATGCTACTTGGTATTTGAAGGAGATTAAAACTGGGTACCAACAAGACCATCAAACCTCCAATTTTCCCTTCGTAGATGAGACAAAATTTTCCCCTTCAAGGCTAATCAACTTAAAGCTCCTATTTTTTGGAAGACAGGTGGAGTTCCAAAAATTTTCTAGAAGGTTGACAAGAAGCACCCCAGATGAGCATCGATAACCAGGAAAAACTATGGAATTTCCAATTTTCAAAACAATCTAGATGATATTGTCCTCTTCCGAAGATAAACAACACAAAATTTATCCAATTTAGTTTTAAACAACTTAAACTCGTCAAGGAGCCCAGAGATGACAAGATAATTCTACACCAAGAGAGGAGCTATGTTGCCAACATGGGTACCATAATCCGGATTTTAAATATCGAGAAGATTTCAAAAAGTCCCTAATTACTCGAATATTAGGGATATCAAGAAAATGAGTGTGTTCATTCCACGAATCCTCCCATAAGTTAGCAATGACATCGTTGCCAATGTGTTAAGAAACTCGATTAAAAAGACCAAACAACAAGAGGAAAAAATTTCCACATGTGTGACCCTTTGGAAAGGTCTACCACCGTAAGAATAGAGTGAGAAGGGCCATTGTCTAAATATTTCATAATTAAGAATTGATTTTAGAGATTTTCTAGTATTCCCGATAGCACCCTTTATGAGTTTAGCCCCTAAGGCGAGATTTTGTAGACCGAGATCAAAAACACTGTACCACCCAAATCCTTCGAGATTTAACAACTTCCTATTTGATGAGATGAAATTTCTTAACCTCGACATACCCTTCCATAAGAAGATATAGAGGAGCTTCTCAATCTTGCGAAAAACATTTGTCAAGATGATAGAAAGCATAAATATGGGAGGAGCATAGAGAATGGATCGAATACGAGTGAATCTCCTAGCTAAAGATAACCATTTAACTTTCCATGAATGTAAGCATTTCGAAAAGGAGGACACTAAGCCATCCCATAGGGACGAGAGACCACGACCCACAAACAAATGGATCCCTAAATACCGATGAGGAAGGAAACCCTCAAAACCAAATAAATTGTGAGTCCTACGCTGCAAAAACAAAGGGGTGTTATAGGAAAACATGATAGATTTATGGAAATTGAGCACCGACTAGAAACCTCTGCATATGAAATGTTCTGCTTCCTAGGATAATCATGACGAAGACCCTTAGCCTATTTTGTTTACCCGATGGCTAAGGAATGAAAATAAGGGTGACTTAAGTTATAATATTTTATTATAAAGTGCAAAATTAAAATAAAATAAAATAAAACATTATATGCACTTATAATAAATTATTAGCAACTTAAAAATAGAAAAAACAAACAAAAGGGAAAAGCACTTAGAAAAAATAAATTATCCATAGAAAAGTGCGACTTGCTTATGGAGCAAAAGTAAATGGGAAAAAAGGAAAATAAAATAAAAAGCATATGGGCCAAAGTTATTTATTCTAGAAAAATGCGACTTGCATTAGGAAGGCAATTTGGGGGGAAAAAGGCATTTAATGGTGAAAGAGCTGATTGGTCATGGAAGGTGGCTATTTGGGTCACAAGGCTATATATGCAAGTGGACTTGCCTTAGTCTCACACACTTGAATATTTCTCATATCCTTGATTTTGTATGAAGCTTTCAACTTTGTCTATATTATTTCTAAAGATGAAACCCTTTAGAAATACACTCTTGAGGACAAAAACCCTCCAAGAGTTCAAGGGGATTCTCCACCATTGGGGTTTCCATTGTGCTTCATTGGATTAGCAAATATTTTCAGTTTATTTCCAGTAGTTGAATGAAGGAGATTTGCAAATTTTTGTCTAAGGGTTTGAAAGGAAGATTACACCAATGATTTTCTTTATTA